>NW_011627527.1:57335-227748 GCF_000204515.1 Acromyrmex echinatior | reverse complement strand
TTGAATAAGAAATTATAACATTGATGTAATGTTATTATTAATTTATTTATTATATATTATATATATAATACGCGCGCGCGCGCGCGCGTGTATTTATCGTTGGATGTAAACGATCTTGGCGATTCATGATCAGTTATAGGCAGCACATGCATAATGAACTCACGATGCATTGCTGTTCCAACATTTGCTGCGTTAAAATTAGAAAATTCTATTTGCAGAATTCTATTCCGACTATACTCCTTGCAGAGTTGTTGTTGAGTTCTATCTTTGATGCGCGAATTATTTCCCGTTAACCCCCTTCGGCTGGTATTTCATTCATTTACGACTCTACAGTGAAGAAAATTGTAACTTATACAAGATGGCGAAGTTATATCTCTTATGAAATCCCCTCTTCTGTTCAAGACAAACAACCAGATCTTCGAATAAACTGAAAATTGATGGAGGATGCTACAGATTTAATCTTTCCGAAAATATGTGTTGAGGATCACATTAGTCAGAGGAGAGAAGTTCGATGATATTGAAATCAAGAAATATCGGAATAAAAACTTGCAAATAAGACGGCAATCGTATCGAAAGTAATGATCAACGTCTACGAGTTTCGAGCCAGAATCAAAGCCGTCGTTTTGCTGAGGAATTTCATCGCGCGTTAGAAACCTTTCGATGAACGCGCATCTCCGTGATGCAGACGAGCAGAAAAGTGTCCGTCTCGTGAGATAACGAGTACGCATTCGGTCGCGTTTACCTGCGTTAACTTGGCTCCTCGCTTACTTGGCCGCGGCAAACACAGGATAAAGGCCGAGCACGATCTCGCCGTTGCCTACCTTCCAGGCACGTAATTGAAGCTGCTCCTGGAATAACGCGCCTAAGTGACAGGTGAACACCTTATACGCGAAGCGCGTAACCGTGACAGTCGTACATACGCACTGTGTGTCCATCCGACGGTTCACGGGTCTCTTTAGAGGGACGAAATATAAAAGCCTGGTACACGGTGGAGGGAATAAAGTGTAATCTTGGCAGTACGAGACGAGACGATGGTCGGAAGAAGTAGCCAATCAGCAGGCGAATATGACTGAGGAATCAAATATGCGGGAGAAGTAGAGAAGTACTTTGATGAAAGTACTTTAATGCGATCCGATTGGAACTAAATTACCAGAGTATTTCTGCAGGAAACAAAAAATTCCGTATCTTGGTCGAGACAGTCGTCGGTTATTGCGAGTAAAGTTCTTTGTCCGATTTCGAACAGTTTCATTAATTCATTAACGACTAATTAAGGTTTCACAGACGAGATTTTCGACGGAGATTTGAGATATCGTGCGAGGGATCCAACCGATCGGCGTCGGATCATTTTCTCGTTGATCTTCGCTCATTCCCGACGCCTGACAGGGGTGAATTCCCAATCGCGTGTTACCGTCGTGCATTAAACTCCGCGGGATAATATATCAGGGTATAAATCGTCGAACGTGTTGGAAGCTTTTATAGGATTTTTACAACGTGCGCATCCGTGAAATACTAGCGTCGATGGAGAGCACAGAGAAAGAGAAAGACAGAGGTTGCAGTTGCAAGGGGTGAGGAGCGGTTAAACTGAGTGTAAATCCAGGTATCGTTGGTGTGAGCAGAGAAAAGGGGAGAGAAAGGGACAGACTGATAAAAAGGGAGCGAGAGAGGGTTGGTTTGCGGCGGGGATGAAGCGTCTGGCTCATCCTGGGGGATACAGCGTGCGGAAGGGGATGCCCGGGTTTTCGCGTGCGTGCAGATCCGCCAATCGGGATTCAGGACCGCCTGCGATCGCCATGGCAACCCCGGGGGTTGACAGGAGGCGATTACGAAACGGGGGTAACCCGATTAAGCGTCGCGACGCCGCTCCTGGAGGCGACGTCTAGGGACGTAACGGGGTGACTTTCAAGAGAAGGGGAGGAGAAAGGGTAGGCCCAAAAGTATGGTCTGTTCGAAAGGGGTTGCTCTCTCTATTTGCCCTCTTAATCACCCGTTAAGTGCTGCGACCCCCCAATGTGGTCCCCCAGGCACGCAGCAACGAGTTTGTCCCTGCTTTTTCACGTCTCGATTGGTCAGTGGTAAATAACAACCTTGAGATGGTCCCGAGGGATGAGATATTTAATGTTGGCTTAAAGGCGAAATATTTCGGTTTGGGGTGTTATTTAAATCATTTATATTCAACGTGGCACGAAAACAATTCAAGGATTCATTGTAACAGTAACTTAGCCAACTTTCTTTTTTTTAATATAAAGAAATTAATTACTTTGATTTATGTTCACTTGTGCTAATTAAAATCTTACTAAAACTTATATAATATATTATTTTAGAAAATTAGCAATTAAGATAAATTAAGTAATTTCTATATAAAAACAATATATTTTCCATGTATCTTTATTGTATCTTTAATAAAATATTTATAAAAGAATCCAATATACTGATGACGAAAGAAATTTTTAATAATATAATAAATTCATGCTATTTATCTCATTCATATTGTAATTTTCCATAATGGCCTCGAAACCGTGAAATTATACGCTTCGTTTCATCTCACTGCTGAAGTTCACCGTGTTGGAAGCTAATCCGGGTCTTGTCAAAACCGCCCAGCCATCCGAGACGTTAGACAAACATCCTCGTTTCAACCCTCGACCCACCCCTTTATCGCGCGTGTGTGTTCTTTCGTGTCATAATGCTGATTTTCCGCGTAGATAGTTTCAAAATGGACCCTATTCAACCCTTTTCTCACGAGCAGCGCGTATATCTAACAGTCAATTCCAGGACAATGTCCCGATCGAGTTTGTCGTGATCCCCCTTCTACGCGCATTTCGTCCCCTTTTCTTCCAGAGCGACACGTACCATTGTAACCGGATACTCCCGTTTAGGGGTGGCTCCTTGATACATCGGGGGGTTGACCGGGCTTATAACTAGTTGCCACTTAATTTGGCAAACCTGGTAAGAGAACGAGGGGTTCGATTCGCCCCCCTGTCTCTCGACGGAGGGATTGGCCCGCTGAGATCGATTGGCGGATACGTCGGTATTCGCTGGGGACGACCACTCTCGAATTACCTCTCGTTGAACGTCGCGTATCTTTGCCTCCATCGGGTTCGTCGGAGAATTATCTTCCGCGGCGCGTTCCCTCCACCGAAACGATCAGAAATCCTTAACTACACTTTCTCTCAATAGGCTTCTATCTATCATGAACAAAGCATTTTGAAATATCCAAGCTCATTTAATAATCACGAGTTTTTGAACTTAATTATTTATGTTATTTTATGACATTAGATCTGATTTATATAAAGTGGATGTTTCTACTTTGCAGGACAAAAATATTTAGCCACAAAGGTTTGTGTGTGGTCAAACTTTTTTGCTATTCTTTAAATAATATTTAAATAATTCATTTTTGTAACGATTTTTACGAAATAAAGCATAAGTGATCTTAATCACTTATTCTGCGTACTTACAATTTTGTATAACTGTTTTTTGTTCGAGGTAATTATTTTCTGATTCATCTTTTTTGGAAGGGATTTTAATTCAAGCGTATATATCTTAATCTACTACGATTATTATTGAAATGTGTTACAGAGAATCACGTTAGATTTCTGAAAAGTTATTCGCAACAATATCATTGATGTTTCAGGTGAAAGTATGGTTCCAGAACCGTCGGACAAAACACAAGCGGATGCAACAGGAAGAAGAGGCGAAAGCCCAACAGCAATCGGGTGGTGGAGGTGGTGGTGGCGGAGGCGGTGGTGGAGGTGGTAACGGAAATGCTAACAACAATAGCAACAAAAACACGCATCATGTCAGCAAATGGCAGCAGGAGACTGGTGACTATCATCACGAGGAGGAGGATGAAGAAGAACACATCGATCCGGAAGCTGAGGAATGTTCAAGCGGTTCCGAAGCGTAGCTAGACGTTCTCTGCCTGGATTAAGATCCAGGATCGAGTAAATTGTCTTGAACAAACTTCGAGGAGAGAAAAAGGTGAAGGTCATACAATGAAGTCATCCATTGGAAGAGAATAGCGGGACACTGACTAATCGACTTAGGTTTGTTCGAGTTCGTCATCGAGTTGAGCATCGGAAAATTGAATTCTTCGAAATGTCTATGATCGTGTTAACGTTATGCGCAGGAAGCTAATAGCAATGAGTAAATTACCATGCAATAGTAATAGCACGGCGTTTTTCGCATCAAATTACGGTCGAAGCTTCGGGTATGAGTTCGATGTACAAAAGGAAAATCAGAAGATTCGGAAATCGTGATAACGACCGGCGACGGTACGGTACTCATCATATTGCAACTGAAAGCGCGACATCGTGAATGCGAAAATATTTGAGTTGCTTGTCGAATAAAAGATCTAGGTTCGATTACTATACTTGCCATTTCGAATATCGACACTAAGAATTTTGAGTAGAAAATTATTCCACTTTAATTCAAACAAAGCTTTCGTGTATTTTTGTCTCTTCGTATTTTCTCCCTCTCTCTTTCCTTTTCAAGTCTGTTATTTCTTGTCAGAATGATGACCTTTTTTGCACATATTCACGGAACTTACAGTTTTAACGCCGGTTTCAAATGGCTTATTGGAAGAAGGCAAAGATACTCTCTCGATAGTTTGTCATTGCTTTCTGAGAAGTGATGACCAAATGAAATTTGACACATGCACTGTTAAAAAAATATTATGAAATTTAATGTATTTTTAAGCAGGGAATGGAAATAATTAGTTACTATAATTGTTGTTACTTAGTTACTTAATTACCTTATTATTTTATAACGATTTAGTAACAATGTTGCGAAATTTTTATGATGTAACACCAGAGTTGGAACAGTTATTAGTTAAGTACTTTTCCAACGAGTTGGAAAAGTTATTCGTTACTGAATAAAATAACTCGCAACTTGTAATTTTTTGATGTAATTAATAACGGAATAATTTTACGGTGTTACTTGTTTTTTCAATAAGTAACGCGTAATGGTAAATTTACTTTTCAAAATGACTTTTCTACCCTTAGCGTAACTTTAGCATTTAATTAGTCACCATTACAATCATAAAAAATTGCAGTATCATTATCAAATTCTTATTATAAAAATAACTGTAAAAATAACGGAAAAGTAACTCTTCTTCCCTGCTTTTAAATTACATAACTTGAATTTAACTTTATGATATTACATTAAATTTAATTACATTACATTAAATTTAACGTATTTGTATCTAAAAAATATATTTCTGTACATATGTATTAGGTGCGCAACTAAGTTCTCGCTGTTATTTTCATGGCATTTGCATCAAAATAACAGCGAGAACTTAGTTGCGCACCTAATATAAAAATAGACTTTTGTACATATGAAATGTAATATACTTTCTATCAAATTTTATGTGAATTTGTATGAAATTTAATGTATACGTTCATTATATTTAATACTACTATAACTTAGTTTTCAATTAAACCATTTATTACTTTTCAGTTACTTCATAACTACAAGCTTACAGTTACTATGTAACTACAAGCTTACTTCATAAGCTTACAGAGAGTTACTACAACCGTTACTTAAATTCATTACGAAATTTCTAACAGTGTTCTGGATCTGGATTTGAATCTTTGGCACAGAGAGCAACTATGTAACTCTCTACATCATGCATTTTCATTTAAATGTTTATAAAACTGGAAAGTTCCGTTGTTTAAGTTTTTTTTAGAGTTTTTTTGGAGAATAGTTGACAACAATTAATTTAATCCCAAAGTAAATCCCAAAGAGAGAGACAAAATCTTTTTAACGTGAAGAGAACTTGTTAAGTTTTATTTCAAATTTATATCTGATGAATCGACAGAGTAAATTTATTGTTCTAGAGTTCTTTCATTAATATTTTTGAAACCTATGTCTATCATATTTGTGTGTTTTGAGGTACAAGAATAGGATCTCAAGTATTGCTCAATACTATTCTTTCGTAATTACGATTAAATGCAATGATTTCATACATATCGCATACAGAAATTTAATATTGGAAGTAATTAATTATTTATTTTGAATATTTCTTGGAAATCGATTAATGGAGGCATTTTTCAGTATTTTTAATATTCAAAATAAGTAATTTTCAATAATAAATAATTATATTACGAATTTGAATCGGTAAGAATAATTCTAATTAAATAAGAAAAATCCTATGTTCGATTAAAGCGGATTTTAGTGCTTAAATATTTCCATGTGAATTTATATTCATATCTTCTGCAAATCGCGCGCTGAAATCTTTTTTGATCTTCAAACGTAATTGAATAGAATCAGATATGTATATAAAAATTTACATAGAAATATTTAAGCTAAAACCTGCTTTGAATATAGGATTTCTTTTTTTAATTTCAGTAGTAATTTGAACCAGTATTAAATCGAGTTTCTGTAAGAGATATACACAAAACTATATACGAATACAGAAAATATGATAGAGAGTGCATAAGATATATTGATGAAATGGACTCTATATCGCATGTTTATTCGTCGACGAAGAGTATCTTTTTTATTCTCTCTTTTCTTTCGACCGGAACCACGACACAGTTCCTTAGGATCTCAATTTCGCGATGTTGCCAAAGATCAGCAATCGCGGAAATCCGTAAATATCGTTTCGATTAGGACGAGGACGTTTCTCAGGCCAAACTATCTTATAACGGGTTTGAAAGAAGCAACGGAGAAATCGAAGGCGTCTATCGGAAATCGTCTAATGGAGGTATTGTCTGTCTGCCGGAGACGACGGAGCTAAATGGACGCGTTTCCGGCGGAAAGCGACGACGCTCGTATCGAGGACGATCGATGCTAACTTTAACAAGACGGATAATTTTTTGATTGACTGATCGATTCACAACTATACGGAGAGAGAAATTTTTTGTTAAAAATTTATTGTTTGTTTTTGTGCTTTATGAATTTTATTTTAATTTATAATAATTAATAATTAGCTGGAATTAATAATTAGCTGGAAAGTCGCTCACAATGGCTATTTAGAAAGTTGTACGGAATGTAGTTTTTTAAAGTTTTTTAAAGATTTTTAAAACTTAGAAAATGGTTTGCGATGAGGATCGATCGTCCGCAATATGTCAATATGCCGATCGCCATCGGCGCGCGTCATTTATCGCGTTCATTGCAATTACACATTTCTTGCCATAAAAACAATTCGCCATAAAAACTAACTTTCCTCGGGTGATGTAAATAAATTGTAGCGGGAGACTACAGCGCAGTCTTGGAGCCTTTCCCAGAAGTATCCTGACGTCTTGCGTTTCGAGAACGTGAGTGTAAATAGATAAACTAATGCGAGAGGAATACGAGATGCACTGAACGAATGCATGTATTCATGCAGAGCGAGTAAGTAAAAACTTAACAGAGAGTGCCAAACTTCGTAAATCCTTAGCGATACAGGAAACCGATAAACAATCTGTATTTATAGTTACTGTATTTACAGCTGTATTTAAGTCGTTATTCTACGCAAGCGAGCAGTATTTCTTTCATCGATTGATGTTTCGAGATATGTACTGACAGTTTAAATTATTATTGCTAATGTTATATAGACGGAGAATCCTTGCGCCATAACGAAGCTGTCGCAGTAATAAAATATCTATTTTCGAAACTTTCAATCTTCGATTCGTGATATTGATACATCGATATATTTTGGATATATGGTTGGAACAAAAGTTCGTAAAAAAAACTAAAGATTTCTTAGGATCATAATGTGATTACACAATAAGTAAGGAATAAATACCTTTAACGGTTAAGCTGGATCTTAAATTCTTAAATAATTCGGTTTGAATTTTGCCGGATGTCCCGAATTTAAATGGCCAAACTTCGGGAGAGTGAAGGAAATAAATTAAAAAAAAAAAGTTCTTTAAAGATGTGCTCGTTTTTGCTTCATTTTCAGAGAAAATCGCAATAAAAGACAACTCATGATTTTCGGAATATTATTGTTTTCAAAGTAAAATATTATTGCTTTCGTGTATGATTTCAGCGATAATACTTTAGAGGCAGTGCGAGAATATGCATGCCGATTTCCAGAAAGAATCGTATTAGATCGGTAAATCATTATGTTGAGCAGATCAGTATTTGACTAATATAGTCATTTAAACTGCGTGCCGAATTAATTTTTTAGTCTTTAAATAAAAATCCGATATTAAATATAGTAATATCATAAATTAAATTGACAACCAGTTTGATACATAGACATTTTAGAAAAATCTTAATGATGCTGAATAACATACAGTGAGTACAAAAATATTTGCACAAGGAAATTTTTTTATAAAAAAAAATTTGTAAAAAATAAGCATTAATTAGCAATTTTAATATAATGAATATATTCTGTTATAATATAAACAAACAAGTTTTGCGTGTATTCCTGATTTTAGAAAGCTAAATTTTTCGACTTTACGACGAATACTTTTTGAGCGTCCAAACAATATAATTTTTAACTTTCACTTTTTTTCACTATTTTTAAAATGATATATTTTCTACAATTAATGCACATCTTTTTGGTATATATAATTTTGAAAAGCATACAATTTATTTTATTTTTTATGAATAAATTGTTTACCCAGCAAGAAATGACTATCAATTAGACGTCGAATTGATGTTAAAATTATCATATCGATATTGATGCATCTTCAATTCGATAAGAATAATGTTTATTTTTTCGCCGGATAATGTTTATTTTTTAAAAAAGTAAGATTTTTTAAAAAAATCCTCTGTATGAATAGTTTTTGCACTCACTGTATAAAGTTCTATAAATTTTATTACAAAAAAATGTTTGTAAAAATATTTTAAAATATTTAATAATTGTATCATTCGATAAAACAAAATTTCAATTTTATAAGACCCATTTTTTTTTATTGCGGTAGTTTATAACGGAATTATGAGAAATTAAAGTTAATTATTTTTTTTATTTCTGCAATCATAGTAGTAGTAATAATAATAATAATAGTAGTAGTAGTAGTAGTAGTAGTAGTAGTAGTAGTAGTAGTAGTAGTAGTAGTAGTAGTAGTAATAGTAGTAGTAGTAATAGTAGTAGTAGTAATAGTAGTAGTAGTAATAGTAGTAGTAGTAATAGTAGTAGTAGTAGTAATAGTAGTAGTAGTACTAATAATAATAATAATAGTAATGGCGGGGAACTACATTAGTCCTTATATGTCTGAACTCAGTCAAAGGCGGTATTCAGTTCGTTCTTATTTTAAAAATATTAAATTCTTATTTTAATAATCTTAAGTAATGTCTTAAGATGTTAATATGGCTATCTGATTGGATCATAAAACTATATTTAAGATGTTTTAAGATTTTTGATTTAAGATCTGTTTTAAATATAAGATCCGACTATGAATACCGGCTATAGAGTCACCTAAATCTAAAAGAGTTCCTTTAACGATGCCTGCTAAGTCAATATGGATTCCAAAATTTTTCTGTATATATGGAATTTACGGGGTTTACTTGCAACCTATCAGTTATGAGTCCGTCGTCGTTCTCATACGGAGTCACACGACGAGCCCTAATCCACGAAGACTTAGTACTAAAAAATCTTAGAGAAATTTTAGAAATCAAGTTTGTAGGGGAAACTTTTAATATATACAAAGGAGAACGTCAATTTATTACGGTCACAAAGTTACATGTTTCAAATAATACAATATATTATATATTCATTTGAATTAAATTTTATTTCAGATAAGATTGAGCGCCGATAACTTTCGGACTTTCAACATAATCAATTTGAAACGCTATTAATCCCGCCCTAAATTAAATTTTAAAAACTGTAAAGAATTTGCAAAAAATATTACCTCAGCCAGGATTCGAACCTGGGATCTCTCGATTTTTCGGGACGAAAACTTTTAAGTTTTTATGTTAAAAAAATCGAAAATTTTAGTTTTTTAAGTTTTTTTGGATAATAGGTCCATAAAATGAGAAGAAAATTTCCTATTTTGTCCAGCTCGTAATTTTTTAAATGTAAAAATTCATAGTGATTTTTTTTAAATTGAGAAGCACAAGTAGAAAATATCATATTCAATTAAAATAGTTTTCCATAGTAATATTTCTTGAGAATTTATACAATTTTCCATTTTCCAAGAACTATGCGCCTATTATATTACAATATTTGTTAGTCTTGAAACACAGTCTTAAACCGAAACTGGAGTAATGATATCACAAATTAAATTGACAAGCAATTTAATATTCTTCTTCTTATTTTGGACCTCTAGCCTGTGTTACACTTCTCTCATATGTTTCTAATTCGCACGCTGATTATTCAATTGCCACGAGCAACTTATTGTTCGTTAAATTATAACAATGAATTAAATTATTAACAGTTTTTTAAGATGCTTATTGTAAAAAAACTGTTAATAATTCGATACTATTATAATAAGTATTTAAAAAAAAAATTTATTGCGAAAAATATTACTTTAATTGGGATTCGAGCCCACATTTTGTGTAGGTGTCGTCTCAATTCGATTAAGGCTAGAGATTTTAAGTTTAAAATTTTTTAAATTTAAATTTCGTTTATTTTTAATAAAGTTACACAGCTACTTGAAATTTGAAGTTTATAGCATTATAAGCTTTTGTTCCAACCAAACATTATTTCACTATTTTAATATTATTGATCAAAATGCGTCGCATTACAAGAGTCTAAGACTTCAACTCGATAACTTTTCTTCAATTTAAGGAGCTTATTTCTTAAGAAACACGTTGAGTTTCAAATAGGAATCATATTCCTACTCCGCTCAAGAATCTAGCCGGTTATGGCGCAAAGATTTTCGCTTGTAAATAATCCTGTAAATAGCGAATTGTGATTTTACTCGACGTGCAGAGCCATAGAATTGTATGACCATCCAATGATTCAGTTCATGTTCTCTAGCAATATAGCAAAATAAATTAAATCATCCATAAAAACGTTTCGCTTTTATACATATCTCTCCTATGAATCCTTAAATAAATTTTTTACTGTAAAAAAAAAAAAGAAAAAAGTAATGAAAAAGATGTAATAATAAGCGATATGCCATATTCGCGGGTTTTGGCAATCTTAATAATAATATTTATTTTTGTGTAAATTTTACAATTTCAAGCAAACTGCGCGCCAATTATTTTTTCAAACACAGTCCTAAACTAAAAAAAAACTGGAGTGTGTAATATCACAAATTAAATTGATAAACAATTTAATGCTGCTGACATTGATGAGTATTTTTTAAAATACTGTAAAGAATTAGAAAGTACAAATTAAAATATTTTAAAACCAAAGATATTCCAACGCGATATCTTTTTTAAAGCAAAAACAAAAGCGAAAAGAGCTGTGTTTTATGAGCATTTCTATTACGTAAAAAAAAGGAAAAAAAATCATTTAAAAAGTTCTAACGATATGCAAATGGCAAATTCGATGCTGTAAATGTTGACTGAAGCTCATAATTTCAGAACGATAACTCGCGTACATGTACATACGCAGACAGATCCAGCAAAATTGTTTGTTTTCCCTCAGTAATTTCTCGTGCAGCATATTATTTTAGAAGGCAGCTCCGCGTGCGAAAAATTGAATAATTTTCGCCGTGGATACGTCGATAAGCAAAACTCGCACCGCGATAATTCGTGAGCACACGACATTATCGCAATGGCCGACCATAATTACCCTTTGCGCGCAAAGGGGTGTCTTCTCACCGCAAATTATTTTTCACGAGGGCATTGTCGGGCTCCCGCACCGACAATGCGGGACTTCGACGGCAGAGAAACCGCCGGTTTACGAATCCATATGCGGCCTACCGCGTCTGCGGGAGCGATCCTTGTCGATAATCGCTTTATAATCGCCACTTCCAAAAGGAATAATTTACTCCGTCGGACGTGGAACTCTCTCCCGTTCCCCCGTAATTAAACACGGCGGATCTCTCCTTTCGTGCCCGGAAACAACGGATGTGTGAACGCGGCCAATGCCGGTAGATTGTACTCGGAGATTTGTTATCATCCCGCCCTTATCATTTTCATCGATATGGAGAGATACGTTACTCTTGAAAAGTTTTGCGAGCCGTGAAGAGAGAATCGTTGCTTTTATTCAGCACTCCTAAAGCATGGTACCAAAAAAAAAAAAACGTAAGACAGTAAGACATAAACAGTTGAGTAAGTAAGTCAGTTAATCACAGTAGAGACAGGTAATAATGTAAACAGTAGTAAATCTAATGTTGATTTGCTTGCTGCTTACATCTTATTGCTTAAATTTTTTGCGTGTTATAGCCTTTATTAATGATTTCTTTTTAATTTGATATCGATTTTTCTTCGAGAAACACATTATGGATTCACATTATCGAGGCTACAACTGTTAAAGGAAAATTTATGGAAATTGTTGAAAGCTGTGTGGGAGAGAATCTGGAGAAATTTTAAAAGAATTAACTTCAGACTTCTTCTCATCCATCGTGATGCATTTAAATTTCATGACATCGATGTTCCAAAGCAGAATTCATAATTTACTGAATGAAAATTAATAGCGCGGTGGTAACGCGACTTGTAAGCCATTATCGACATATTAATTGGTTCATGCTAATGAATTTGTAAATTGAAAGTGCGCTCAGTTATGAATACAGTTATATGTACGGGTTCGTAAACCTGTAGAACGAAATAAGATTTCACAAGAAAAAAAAGGAGAGAGAAAATTATACGTAATGTAAATCATACGCATATAATAATATAAAGTAAAAGTTTCAAGTATAAATTTTTATCAGATGCATGTTTTCAATTTCCGCTGTTTGAGAAACGGATAATCAACTCAACTCTGTAAAAAATATTGACAGTGTGTCATATCATAAAAAATCCTGCTGCTATATATATTTTCTCAGTACAATAAATAAAATAGTGCTTATAAGCATAAACTAGGTATTGATGCTTTAATTTATCTCACAACTTTAATCTAATATAAATATTAATAAAAACAAACATTTTGCCCTAGACCTACATTATAAATTGTATTGTGAACTGAAGATCGGCCTAATCTAAATTGAAGAGTTTACGTTATTGATACTTGTACTAAATTAAAGTTATAAAGTTATTAAAGCATCAATACTTTGTGCTCTCGTAAATTCTTTTTTACCTTATTGATTTAATCCACTGAATCTTGTTAAAATCACTTTTTATTTTTAAGTACAATTATATAATAATTGTATCTTTATATATTGCATGGATAAATGTAGCAGCAGATATCCTTCGTGCCATTTCAGCATGACACATTTAATGAAGTTTTAACGAAGTACGTCGCTTTAATTTATTCGCAACATCTCCATTGCGAATTCCTTCAAAATCACCGTGTTCCCGTGGCTATTAATCATTAATTGTCTCATTGCGTATTCGACGGGGACCCGTTCGACGGACCGGAAAAGGAGCCAGTGGTCGGCAAGATTACTGGACCGATTTCCATGTCGCGCGCTCGTTTATCGATCGATCAATTAAGCGGCCGAATTAATCAGCGCGCGCGGCGATTGCCGCGGAAACGAGATACGAGGAATCGTATGAGTGCTAATGAAGCGCATTAATTGGAATGTTGACCGAGACTCGTTAATTAAATGGCTCGAAGGCGGTGGTAACCGTCGTGAAGATCGATGGATCGATCAGCAATCGATATTTAATAGATCTCATTGAATAATGGCGAACGTCGGTGCGCGGCATTTGCTATTATTCAATGAGATCTATTAAACATCGATTGCTGATCGACTTTTTTTTTATCTTCGTACGCGCGATTTCCTGGATGATTCAGCTTCATTATCACAGGTTCATAATCGTTTATCCACTAATTAATACGAGGGACAACGTATCAGTTGATGGTTGGCAGGAGTGACAGGCTAACTCATCTGTGCACCTTGTTCATCGTACAGATACATATCTATACTTTACCATATTTTGTGTGAAGAAATATTTTGTTACGAGACTTTTTTTATTTGTTTATTTACAAAGTTACAGAACCAGATTACAATTTGATACTTAAATAATTATAATAAAACAAATTATCTGTTTTTATTCGTGCATATACATTCTATTCAAATTGTATTTGATCTTTTAGAAGTAATATTGTGTCATGAGATTTTCTTAACTTTTCTATTTTGCATTTTTTTCAAAAATCTTGCTTTATAGCAGGTCTTGCGTAATCATCCATGGATGATTACGAGTGACATCGCAATTTTCTCAGTATTTTAACTTTTTAGTATTTTAGCGTGTTTTGGTTGAATAAAAATTCCGATATAAGTCTCTACCTAAGAGACTACAAAATATTCTATGAATATTTTTATATAAAAGTTCTTAATTTTTGAATTTGAGTATTTGAATTTGATGCTCGTAGAATTTGCAAAAAATCATTCCATTGAAAAATTCATATTTATAAGAAACCCATATTTAGAAGAAACATAGAATATGTTATTCAAAATATTCATAGAATTAATGAGTTGTATTTGCGCAGTACATTAATTATATCTAGATAGACAAAAATCTATGAATAGTCTTACGAAATACAAATGTTCTTTCCGAACATTTAAATTGAATGTTCTGAATATTTTATTTAAAAATTCATATTTATGTATAACAAAAAAAACATTGATAGAAAGTTGCTTAGAATATTTGCAAAATTAATAAATTGCGCATGCCCAGTGTATTATCTTATCACAAGATTAGGCCCAAAAATATATAAAGATATAATATTTACAATGATACAATGTCAACAAGATAGAATGATACAATGTTTCTATAGAACATTGTATATTCTAACAATAAGCCTTATTCATAAAACATTTGTAGTTTTACCATTTGAATATACTATGAACATATCATTAATATTTGACAGTACTTTAAATATTATACATCAATAGACTATATGAATATATTCTTAATAAATATATTTTATAAAATATTAATAAATATTTAGAAAATATTTAGAATGTTTACGTGCTATTTGGATATAGTCTCTTCTGCCGATTCTTAAATGTGCTTTGTACTTTGCGAGCTCTCAGAATACCGATTTTTCGACGTATTCATTAAACATGAATTTACAACGCGACCGTAAGCGTCGCTCCCGCGAAATTACACGCGTTTCAAAATGTCCGATAGATATAGGACTTCCGTGGGAATGCGCTTTACGACAAGCGATATTCACGGGGAAACTTGATCGGACGTAGTATGCGTGATTGTGTTAGATGAACGTGATAAAATTGTCGCTGTTACTACACTCGGAATGTTACGCGCTGTCTTTCGCGACCGAGAGACGATCTTAATCGCGCCCGAGCGCTATTGCGATAACGGCGTGGTTAAAAATTATCCGTACGTTAGCTCTATCGCGAACCGCATATACGGAGCCTTATCGTATTTCGCGTGCCGGTAAATGAGTTAAAATAATACGTTTCATTAAGTCCTGCGGGATTAGTTTCGCTGTTACGAGCGTGCCGGCAGATAAGCGGCCGGATTATATGCGCGCACAGGGCGCAAGTGCACAAGGGAGGATACGCCGCATTCTTGAGAGAGTTGAGTTGTTCGCATGCACAAATTGTTGTTTGCCGCGGGGTCACGCGTCAACTTAGCGCCGACGACGCGTTTCACCGACGGTCCCCACGAACACGAGCGCGATATCAAGTTACCGTGTTTTACGATCAGCTATTAAAAGAAAAAGGGAACGAAATTTCTCTTTTCTACATGAAATGAACTATGTCATTTTATTATTCCTTTATTCCACCCCCTTCCGTGTTATTTTTCTCCCTCAATCTGAATTTAATTAAAATACTTGCTTGAAACTTCCATTGCACCTTAAAGTATAAAAATACCAACACGCATCAATTGATACGCTAAAGCAATATGTATTAAATAACTGCTCTATCTGAGCTACACTTTAAAACGTTTAACATATATTAAATGTGGTTGCTTCGAACTATAAAAAAATATATAATTCGTCGCTCGAGTTTTCTTAAAGAATAGGATCGGTGTAGAAAGTTTCACGAGTCTCACGGTCATGAACACGGAACGATTTAGGTGTATCTACGAAGTCACAATTGATACCTCGTTTGCCTCTCCGATGGGGTAACGCCTACGCCAATGTGCGAAGGGTAAAACAGAGACGTGTCGGTTTGTTGGGCGAAGAGCATACCACGTAAGGCCCGCGGCCAGGTGAGGAGAGTGGCGGTCGAGGGGAGGCAGACAGCAGCGGTGGTGGCGGAGGTGGCGGGAACGGGAAGGTGGGAGGGGAAGAGACAGAACTCGGAAGAGGTGGGGGAACGTCCGAGGGTTCAGAACTGCTAATTATGTAAATTGCCGGTGTTGCAAATTACCCTCACAGTTTGCGTTCATTCTGCACACAATCCACACGGTCTCCGCACACCTCGCATGGAATCCATCCACTTGGATACTGTTACTTCCTCCGGCGAGGAGAAGAGAAAGGGAGAACGGAGGAGGAGGAGAGGGAAGATGGCGGCTGTTAGAGCGAGATGGATGAGTCCCCCCGAGGACGCGAACCGAGAGCCTCTCGTTCGATGCCTCCTTCTTACCTCTCATTCATCATCACCGGTACTCGACGATGCGCGGGTACCAGTATCCGCTAACAGATACCGATGTCGGACAGCTCACAGCGAGCGATCGCGAACGTTTTCATCATCGGGTGTCGCATTACCGTGAACGAGATACGCGAACAATTTAAGGGAAGATAGGATGAAAGTTTGACACGCGAATCAAAGTGGATGATAATAAAGCATCTATCTAAAGGATATTTTCGTAGAGAGTAGTAAGATAAATTATTAAAAATCACGATCGATCTATTACAATTAAAAACCTAGCGCAACAGAATTTTATTTTTTGCAGTATTAAATATTAGAAATACCATTAAAATGCACTTGTAAAAAAAATTTTTATTATTATTTCATAATATTTTTAAGAATTTTTCATATTTTAAAGTATTTTCAACTTTTTCAAGAAATCTTAGAACTCTTCAAAATTTAAGTATATGAAGAATTCTCTAAAAAAGATATAGACTTTCTCAGCACTTCTAAACAATCCAATTCGTACAAAAAAAATTTGAATTTAAAAGGTTTATAAAATCATATTTTATTTTACACTTAAATTCTGAACAATTCTAAAATTTACATAATATTAAAATTTTTTTAATTTTGCCAACTCTTTAATCTTGTTTTGTTGCTATTATTTTTTACACCTCTAATTTCTCGTCCGAATACCATGTACATTGCATTGTGGTGCATTTTAAAAAACGATGTAACTGTCGTCAGCAAATGTGCCTCCGAAATCAGTAACGAGAATGAGAAGAACGCGTCTATCATACCAATGATATAGATTGTAGAGGATCCTCAGGTCACATAATTTTGGCATTAATGAAAAATGTATAAGATAAGAAATAATCTTTCACTAAATAACCTCACGTCATACAGCAGTACAGTTCAAAAGTCTTACGAGTCATTTCTAAGAATGGGGAGTTCTTCGTCACTGCCACTCAAGATATATTCCTTGTTATTTTACAGTGTTGTTATTCTACAGTATTTTACAGTAACAGCAGTTTCGCCGAATGGCGAAAGTGCTGTAGATCTGTCCTTCCAAATTATATAACACCAGTTGTATAGTACTGTTGTATATATTTATTTACTAATTCTGTTTAATAATACTGTTACATCTTTAACATTTTTATTCTTTTAAATCCACAATTTTAATATTGCTTTAATTTCGATTTTTTTTTACCAAAATAGATCTATTAATCTTTAATTTCTCAATATGGGATTCTGAAAAATTATGAAGAATTCAAAGAAGAATTTTCCAAACCACGGTGTTTCGTTCAAAAGAAAAATTGTTTCGTATGGTTTCTGATGTTCAACTGTCACTGCATTCATCTATCTTTCAACTTTGTGTCGCGTAAATTCAACAATGTATCGTTCGTTCGTCATGAAAAAAAGATACGAAAAGTTCGTACGGACAGTACGAATTATATTTCTGGCACTTACATCGTTTGCAGTTCCAGTCCGCAATTTGTCTTGTCAATCGTGAACGAGATGGATAACGAGACAGATCCGCGATGCGTGCCACAATGTTGCGACTGTCAAAATCGAACGTTTTTGTTGGGCCAGATGGATGAAACGGATGCAAATTCGTTTTGCGAGACGAAGAGGAAGAGAGAAAAAAAATGAGAAGATAAAATTGAAGCGAGGAAGAAGAGGAAAGAAGCGCGGCAAGTCGCAAATGAGGGAAGAAGACGAGTAGGTACCTTTCGCGATCTTTCTTACTTCGTCAAAAACCGGTACTCAACGAGCGCGGAACGGACGGCCGTCGGAAAAGTTAGCGAAACGGTCGTTTTCATTTACTACGCGAGTCGCAGATGACACCAATTGGATCGCGCGGGATCCGCAACATCGTCGAAGACGCAACTGCAGGTTGCAATCGCGTGACTACGACGAGTTTTACCTCGTTCGTGCTGCAGGTGACGCAAACTTAGTTACTTATCACGAGGAACGGATAGCGCTTGATATAGTACTTGGAACGAATATGACGATGTGAGGGACGGTATCGCGGTGCGTATCACGCAAAATGATCGTGTATGCAAATTTGTGGATAGCGCGCGTACGCTATAATTAATATATGTCAATGAGCGCGTTAACGAGGTACTTATGATACGCCATGTATTGTTGTGAGAAGTGAAAATACGTACGTGGCGCAAAACGCGGCCATTACAATGAGAATTTATAGCTTCGGCGAATTCAGGTTGATCTGACTGGGTTAAACTGCGAAGATAAGGTCGCGAGACGATTAATTACAATTAGGGTGAGCCTTGTATGGTACAAAGAAGAGAGAGTAACCTACTCGACGTGGACGGATACATTGTCATTCAAATTTGGCGCAGGAGGTGTTTAACGACACGAAACGTCGTTCAGCATCGCTGAACGAAACAAGCTACGTAAATTAGGGAAGATAAGTGGTCGCGCAGGCTACAGGATGAAGAAGTTCGGACACGCAGGTCTTCTACCTTTTGCAGGAAGTGCTTGATGCCCGGACAATTGAAGAGCTGTGTATCTCATCTCTGTTCAACCGCCTTCGACCCTATTAACTCTCACTGATTTGTATTCGCTGATTATTTCACGGATGCAATAGAATAATGATGAGCAATAATAATAATAAAAATTAATTATTTATGAAATGACTAATTGCTCAATTACTCAATGTTATGTTTTTTCTCTCATATACATATATTATACATATTTTTTACATATCTGTGTACTAATTTATAAATTAATGCCTAAAAGTGTACAATATAGAATTGAAGTCATTGAGTCACGAAATATAACTAGCTTAGTTGATACTTTAATGTTGACTCAGAACATAAATCGTTGGTTCACAATTCTATGATAAATATGCTTCATATAATTATCGTCTGTCCACTCGAGATTATCACGATCGAACGTTTAGTGAAGAGACGGGACCAAATTTTATCGCGCCGCGTCAGATCGGCGTAACATTAAGTATCACGTAGGAGACGTCAGCCAATAAAGTAGAACGTGCACACGAACAAATCGTTTAATCCAACTCGAGGCCGATCGAGGTAATGACGGCCATAAACTGCAGCGTTGAACACAGCGCTCCAAGGTTCCTGGACCCAAACGGAATTGGGCCTGACAGGCGAAATGAGCCCGGCGTCCCATGTATACCTGCCCCCGCTACGCCTCCTCTCGCTCCGTCACTTGTCTCACGCGTCCGTTCTCTCTCTTTTCTTCCTGGACCCGCTGGGTCTACGACTTGGATGCCACAAGCCTTGGATCCCAGATGGAGGATCCGGTTCCAGGAACCGAGCATGTAAAACACCGGTTAAAGTCGTGCTTCCCAAGCCGGAATCAATAGGAAAACAATGGCCCGACAGGTCCTAAAGTGTCTGACAAATGTTCCACGCGTGTCGCGAGGCCTGTCCGGACGCGGGCCAACGTCTCGAATTTTTCTTTTCCGCCTGCGCGAAACTTCATGTTCCAGCATCAGCATCGTAATTGTATTGTATCGGTCAAGCGAGATGCCCGCGGAATGCGGTTGGAAGTAAATACCAAACCTGCACGCTGGTCCAGACTTAAAAAAAAATATAAGATAGAACATAATATTAAAACAAATATTAAAATAAATCTTTTGTGATAGATGTAACTAAGCAGTGCAGCGAAACTTCTGGCAACTATTAGAAAAACTTCGTTAAAAATGCCGAAATATGCATTACAAATCTCTTAAAATAGCATTTTAAATTCCTTTTGCTTTACGTTACTAAAAATCTCATTACTTTAACCTTTGATTTTTATGGTTAATTGATTTGCTGATACTTCATCTCGATGAAATTAAAGTACTTATTGTCGAAAAAATTAAGTGTTTAAGACTTTGAGAGATTATTGGACGGACGAATAGATGTATGGACAGACGGATGGATAAAAGAACCAACTAATGGTTGACCCAACACTGTGAAATTATAAAGTAGTTTGTTAGTGCAGTACATAATAACAAAATGTAAAAAACATAAAACTATCTTGTATATATTTGCTCATATTTACACATATCAATCGAGTGCATGTCGCGTAACAATTTCGCGTCTCGAATCGATAGATAAGCCACACTAAACAAAATCTTTCAAAAAGCCATTCGATATCCTGGAACTTTCCTCTACAAAAGATCTGCTATTTGCGGCACTAATAAGTCACCCGACCGGGTCGATATCTCGCTGGGCGTTGTTTGCATTTGAATAACACGCGAGCGACAAGATCCTTTTTCGCGGATGTATGCTACGAAATAAATAAATCCACCGGCCAGGACCAGGCGATAGGACCACCGAGCCAACCAGGTAACGACGCTCGTAAAGTCCAAATTAAAGTTGAATTAAGCGGCCGCGACGAAATCTGTCGATCGATTGTCGTTCGCTGTCGAGCGACCAATTCTCTGGATCTCCTCCTGTTACATTTTCTTATATCTGCGTCCTGACTTCTCTCGTTCACCTCGTTATACGACGTCGAGCCAGTTCCTGCACCTTCTTCTCTCGTCTTTGTGATCGATCGATCGAGCGGTCGAACATGTTACCGATTAAACGAGTCGCACGCCGTTCGCAAATTAAGCATGTAAGACGAGCGAATGTATGATCGTCGATTTCGATTTACATTGAGACGTTTGACTTTCTTGGAAATTAATCACCTAATTATTAGTAGCTACGCGTGATTACTTTGTTGTACGTTGTTAAATACCAATTCGTTAATACTCGTCTACATGTTGATGGTTGTCGCAATCGATTCGTTCTAATATTCGAATTATGAAAACGTGAAAAGCCCTTGGTTTGTCGAAGTCAATTATTTTTATCTGTACATCAGATCTATGTACAAGTAAAAAGTTAATATAATATAAGATAAAACGGATAGTGTAATTGAAGATGTACTCTAAGAAAAGAGTATGCAATTTCTCGCCTGTATCATTGCAGTCAAACATGATTGTCTGGCTAGTCTAGTATTCTAACAAGTTCCCATCAAGGAATGCATTCGTAATTGAACGAATGAACATCACGGCAATTGGTAGAGTCCTCCCCGGGCAACAGTCTGTCATTTCTGTCATTCGACTTGAGTATTCGCGGAAAGTGGGATCAAACATGGAGTCCCGGAACGAAGAGTAGCTCGAGAGAACAATTGGTTGTGGATTCGACTCGTTGCAGAATAATTATGCGCAGGTTAAATTGAGAAAAACAGGTATTATCTGTATAATTCGAAAAATCTCTTAGAAAATTGATGGACACAATTGAGAAAGATCAAGTGAAAAAATAAATTGAAAAACTATCGTTTACAGTATCTATTTATATTTAATAATTACTTTTTATTCAATAATTTGAGAAATATTGATAAAATATCTCAGGAAGGAAATATTTGTGATTCATAATATCTGATAGGTAAGTCAATAAATAACCTTTTACTTTCAAGATTCAAAATGGTAACATTAAGATTACTTACTTATAGAATTTATCTATGTAATTTAGCAAAATAAAATATTTTTGTGTAGCGTTAGATAAAAAAAAAATTCTTCCAAAGAATATGGTAAAGAAGCATAACTGAAGAGCACGAAGTAGAAGGTGAAGGAGACGCAAAAGAAGAAGAAGAAGAAGAAGAAGAAGGAGAAAGAGGAAGAGAGGAGGAAGAAAGAATGCAGAAATAGAAGGAGCGACGGTGGAGGCGATGTGTGTGGGTTCAACGCAGGGGTGTCGGGTTACCAATGAAATAGTGGTACCATTTTGTTTACATTATTGTCGGGGGTGTGCACTGACCGGGTGTGGGTATAAGGAGGCACAGGCGTGTCCGATGCGAGCGCGTGTGTTACGCACACCGATCGCAACACCGATGTAGCATGTCCGAGGTGAAGAATCACGCTTGCACGATCAACGCTTGCGCACCGCAAAAATTATCCCTTAGTTCTGGACTCGGCTCCGAGGGAGTAGTTCTTGATTGGACCGATCTCTTCGCGAAGATATTGTATTTTCTCAGTGTTTCGTTCCCTACGAATCCAGATGGCTGATGAAGGTACCAAGAGCTCTCTCGATTGGATGACACGTATAAAACTACATACGGCTTTGTTTCCTCAACGTTTTGGTGTAGATTAGATTAACTGGATCTCAGTTAGTCTTTGTATCTTCAGATCATATTGACTTTTCGTCATCCTCTATGCCCAATTATCTTGTCAACACGCTCTTCTTTCGTAAAAAATATCCAAACTCCTATTTTTTGCAACATTCGATTATTTATTAAATATATCTCTTTTAATGGATTCGAGCTTTTTCTGACGATACCAGTTTTATAGAGAAAATAGTAGAAAAAAATGCAAATATATTGCTTTTAACCTTGATTTACAATATGTTCTTTACTTTTTGTTTCTTGCTTTTTATCTCTTACCTTTTTCTCCTCTTTATAATCGTTTTATCGACAATCATGTTCTTGTCTCTTCCGAAGTTCGTTAACTTTTCTCGGGCGACAGAAAAGAAGAAACAAGATACGAGGCAAAAAGACAAAAAGTAATAAGCATGAAACAAAAAGTAAAGATTGCAATATTATAGATACTAGACTTTATATTAATTATTGTTAGTTAATAAAAATATGAAGTAATTTAGACTTTTAAAAGCTAATGACAATATCTATAAATATGATACATATATATCGATAATCATATGACATCTTATTATAGTACAGACATTACTGGTATTTCAAGAAGTAACAATACCGAAGTACGAATTACCAGTTCGATCGTTCGCTCGGTGAAAGAACACTTCCGTCAGCGACGCAATCAGTATTGTTTTCAGATTTTTCGCGCCGGATAATTCGTTGAATACAGTCGGCATTAACCGGTGCGGGAACAGAAGCGGCACTCGTAGAAATGCAAATTTCGGGAGGAAATCCAGGGTGGTGAGATAGCATTGGGAAGAAGCGACGAGGTGATGGAGGAAAGTAAGAAGAGATAGGGAAGAGAGAAAGAGATAGTCGCGAGGAGGTTATCTGGACAAACATGTGGTTATGTCGGGCCGAGGTTGGCCCAGGTTATGATAGGTTCGCGTGGTTGGCCCACATTAGACAGATCCACGGATCGAGATCTCGAATCGTAGAAATCCCCCTTCGTCCCCTTCTTCCTTATTGGGATGATACCATGATACTCGGTTATTAGACGTTACGCGCGACGGTACCTCATGCTTCTTCTTCGTCTTCTTCCACGGCTTTTATGCCACGGGCTGGCGACCTCAATGGTCTCTCGACCGACGACCTATCGATGGTGTATGGTATATCCCTTGCACGGACGAGGGAATCGTGCGGTAAATCGTGTAATTCCGTTCCTCAGCTCGATTCTACGATTCCCCCGTCGTGGCGCAAATCAAACGTAGAAAATCGTAGAACACTTATATACGGCGCGGAGACTGTCTTCCGGATCGAGACAGTTCTCAGGTACGAGATCAAGCATCGAAAGCTGTTCCTAGTCTCGTGAGAGGATCCTTCGTCGGATAATCATCGACGAATCAATCATTCGGGCGATTGATGGATGTCGTACTTTGCTATGCGGATACCCTGATCGTATCGATCCTTTTTTTCAAGCTTATTAGTATTCTTTTATATTCTAAACCGTCATCGCTTTAGACTTTTAAATCTTTAATACCGAATTTTTAAGAATTATGCTTAAAGATTGATCTAGAGAGTTTTCAAATTTTTGTTTGCACGATTTTAATGCTGTCATCGTTGAATATTTACTGAATGCATACGGAATTATATAGTTTATTTAGAACGGTAGTAATGCAGAGGCTTTCGTTGGCCTTTTGGGTCACCTACATCAAGGTTCTCCGATTGATTCGATTCACTTTATTCAATCGCTGGCGGGCTTTTGCGATCCCTATAGCACACCATAAGCTACCTTCGAGTATTCTAGTAACCGTGGAAGTAGGTGAGTTACGAACAGCCATAAAAACTCGTGTATTCGGTCAACGACTAGAAAACATTATCTCGTATGATGTTTTCTCTTTGTAACTCGATCGAGAGTTTAAAATCGGAATCAATCCGATCATTGAACCGAGTGTTTGAATAACTTTGAAAAAATCCAAAGATGATTTGATGTATTTAGAGATCACGTATTTATTGAATAATTTAAAGGATTTTTGTTGATTTAAGATCCAATCTTAATTTAATTTTTAATCTTGTCTTAATATAACTTTTAATTTAAGAATTAATTTTTAATCTTAGAAATTATTTTAATCTTAAAAATAAAATTATAAAAAAATTAATAAAAATAAATAAAGATATGTAAAAATATATCTATAAAAAAATACATAAAGTGACTCGTTAGTTTAGAGACTATTTATATATATTTACTAACTTAATTTAAAGCATTATTTTTTTATTTTATAAAGTTCGACCTAAATTTAATTTTTAATCTTATCTTAATGAATTTTAGCTTTTAATTTGGGATTTAATTTTACAATTAAAAGTTATTCAGATTGTTCTTCGAACAAGATGCTAATCGAGTCATCTCATTCTCTCCTTCTTCCTCCATTTATTTTATTTTTATTTTATTTTTATTTTATTTTTATATCATTTGTATTATTTTTGTTATTATTATTTTCTTTTCTTATACTTTTGATTTTTTATGTTCTGAAAAGATTTGCCCTATAATATTAATGAACATCTTTATCTATTTCTTTCTGTCTTTTCTGCTTTGTCTTCTCCTTGACTCCTGAATCCAAGCGCGTCAATATGTCCGCTCGCATAAGTGTACGTATACGCGAACCTGTGGCTGGAAGCCTCACCGTAATTACGCGGGGCGACTATTCATTAAACTGATTACACCTTATTCCCTCTGCACTCCCCCGCCCGGCCCTCGCTTCCCCGCTGCTCTTCACTCGTTCACAGACGCTCCTCTCGTCGTTTGAGAAAGAAGCCGAGAAGCGTCGTTTTCGTTCTCGCTGCAACGCGACGGCGCTTCATCTCGCCGCGCGAGCTCAACCGTTCTTCCTAACGTGCGCCATGACTTCGTGCGTTCGTATGCATGTTGGTGTTGCTATTTGCAGGTATTGCATACAGGTCCCGCATATAGTGCTGACAGGAATGCAAACAGGTACGTTGTTAGGATAGATTTTTGTATTGCACCTATCGCTTCTAAACGATTGTCTGTATGAGCAGCTATGCCGAGGCTCCGCGAACCTGCTAACATTTGAGATTCCCGTTGTAATTTATGTCTATGTACGCGTGTGTTCGTAAAGTTAGTGCCTCTTTTGTGGCAACGTTGAGTTTAATCGATCGGTCGTGATCGTGTATCGCCGTGAGGAGTCTTGAGGCGCGATTTCGCGCTGGAGCACGGATTCCGAACTGGTTTAGAATCACATTGAAGCTAAGAAGCTTAGATTTCTAGATTTAAAGAGGAATTACTTGTTCTATTGTTGGCGGATAAATCTACTTTGAGTCCGAGCAAGGCTCGCAGCAACGAATTATGTCGTCTCTTATCTCGGCTTCTATTAATTCTCTCGCCGTGCGATTTTCGCGATGTCCAATCAAAAAGATCTCTATACAACGTAAATTTTCAAGGGATCCAAAATATCCTAAAAATATCCAAAAGACATCTCTATGTTTTAAAGATATCTAGGATCTTAAAGAGATCTAGGATCCTCTTTGAATAAAGTGTATTGTATGGATAGAAAGCGTGGTATAAAAATATGAAGATTGCGTTAAGTTTGAAAGCTTTCAATGCTTCTTGTTTAATAAATAATAAAAATAAAATGATTATAAGTTTAAAATATGTAATTGTTTAAACCGAATGCTGCCAAGGTATTTCCATTCAGTCACATTTTTATTAGAAAATTGTGATCAAACTGAGGAAGTTGAGACACATAAATTAATGACTGAAGACCCTATAACAAAGTCT
Source organism: Acromyrmex echinatior (assembly GCF_000204515.1). The sequence goes on along the minus strand of NW_011627527.1, from coordinate 201,384 downwards.
GACTATGAACAATTTAGTCAAAATAAGAATGAGAAAGGATATACAGAGTATTAACATTTTTTTTATTTATATGATAAATAGTACTCACCATACTGAATGTGAAAAAAAAACCATAGTAAACAGAGAGAGAGTGAAAGCTCAACTGTTTCTAAGATATAAATAACTTTGTATGTTGGTACATAACTAATTTATTGGCTTCTACGTGTTGTATGCGATGTGAAAATTTATCTCAGTGTTTATAAACCGGGCTTTGAATATTCTAATTCAATTTCCATACACATTTTATAATGAAAAATTTTACCATCAGTAAATTGATATAAACCAGCTGTCACACGCACTTAGGTATCAAGTATTATTTATTACAACTTTCACAACTTTACAAATTTATATAAAGTTTGATAGACTTTGGAGGACAAGCGTCGAACGCACAAAATCGAAAAGAGCGACCGACCGATTTTCTCTAACATTAAGAGGATGCTGGAGCAACAGCCGAATTTGCTCGGTGTCGATAAAACAGACTTTTAATTTCAAATAAAATACTACGTACATCAAGAAAACATTAATTAAAATATTACATACATTAAGCAAAATCATTAAATAAAACGTTACGTATATTTCTTGCTTTGCTATATTCTATATCACATAAATGCGAGGTTATGTACACTCAAATCGTACATCTTAAGTCATTTTTTTTGTAAAATCATAATTTGAAGGTTTCTTGATATTCTTATAAATTACTCAAATATGGGAAAGTATTTTCTGTTTGGATGTATCCTTGCATTCATTTATATATATGTGAAGGAAGCGAACCTACATGGTAACAGAAAACTGTAATTTACAATTTTTTGGGATTTTCATACCAGTTTGTACTTTTCTAAAGATATTTGCGTTTTTTTTTTATTCTGAAGAAGGATTTTTTATTCTATATAAGGAAAACGAAATGGTTTGAAATAACGCTCCGTTGGTAATCCCTTCGTGATGTAACTTCCCGAAAACTAGTCTTCCCGAAAGCGTTAATGCTTGCAGGGCTTGCACCATTAACGAATATCTTCGAATTCTCGCTCAATTGCTGCGTATTTTCTCGATTGCGTTCTTATTCTCGCTTACGTGTGTTTCGATAACCGATTATATGGAAACAAAGAAGTGCTGTAATCCATCTTTCGGTTCTAGTACTTTCCATACATGTTCATTTAGATTGGTCCAATTAGTAAATGCTTATTCCTACACATGTAAACTTCTTACATGTTAACATACATCTCTCATTTATTTTCGTCTTTAAATCCAATTTTGGAAACAAAAAATCTCAATACTGATAAGAAAAAGCTCAAAAGTGGTTCTAATCAATTTTAATAAAATTTGACAGGATTATAGAGTGTGTTCCTTTGAATATAATCATTTGAAGGCAGGTTAAACCGTTTCTGAGTCATTTCAATATTAAATTTAGTAGCGTCAATTCATTAGAGTTTATTAGAACGTTTATTCGAGTATATGTGGCGTAATAAATATAGAGTAACATTCTCTCAATTTATAGTGGGCATTCAGAACAATTATTCACTGAGCGCTTAGTGAGCTGTTGTCATTCTGAATGCAGATTCAAATTCAAACCTTTAGTAATAAAAATCATTTTATATTTGTGTTAGAAACGATCCACTCAAGTCCTTGTTAAAATTTTGTATTAAAGCATTTTAGCATAATAAGATTATATGATTTAAATATTTTTTATTAAATTGATATTCAACATTTCTTAATGTCAAAATAATATAATTTGAATAAATGAACAAATAACAAAAATAATTCGTTTTAAATGTAATTTAACGTAAATAAAAAATAAATGAATAAAATATGCGTTAATTTAATATACCATAAGTATTAATTTTATTGAAAAAATATATTTTTACAATTTGTTTACAAACTATGTCTGTATTACCTTTCTTGTGTTTATTTTTTAAAATAATATTTGTATTATTTTCTAACACACACACACACACACACACACACATCTTCATCTTTTATTAAATTAATTCAGAAATTTTTTAAATCATGAAAAGTGTTAAATCGAACACAAATTTTCTAATAGTGTTATTAATTAATTTTTTTCTATTATAAATATAATGTTTCATAAAATAATTGTGATTAATTCTTTTTAATCCTTTTATAAATTAATATTTTTTTCATTTCGGATTACTACGTTTAGAAATTTCAAGATGAAAATTTCGATAAAAGTAGATACATAAACATAAATTGTTAAAGCATCACATTTCTCAAAAGTTATATATATATATATATATATATATATATATATATTATCTCTTGATACAAAATTATTATAACTGTCTGCTTGATATGAAGTGTTGCTAGAATCATTTCGAGAATGAATACAAAATGTAAACAGTGGATTTTATATGAGTGGAAACACTTAATATTCTTATACCGTGGTCAGAAGTGATACGTGAATTATACACAAGCGTGTTCACGCGATCCGTCGACTGATTCATCATAGATATCGCGTCTGATCGCGAGCCGGATATCTGTCAACTACGCGTTATCGATAACGGCGCATTTGCGGGTGCGATACGCGGACGTTACCATTATTACGACGACGTTGCGATATTGCCCACCGTGAATAGATAGATAGTCGGGGACTCTGGTGGAAATATTCACGTGCGTTGATTTCCTCAACGGATTATACGTATTATCGCGTACAGCTGTGGAGATGGTACACGCACGCACACGTGTACACGCGCAAGCACGCTTCCTCTCGCTGTCCTAGAAGATATACTCGCCGCCATTAACATTATTATGTGCGCCCGGACTCCTCAGTGGGGATAAGTGAACGCGCACGGCTTATTAAATTGCTGGTGTAACATTACGATTTACAGGGCAATAAGAGAGTTATCTAACCGGCGAGGTGGGAATCGTGTAGATGGGGCTTGCGACGCGAGTGTAGTGACAAGCGTACATACATGCGCGTCGCGACGATTTTTCACTACGCGATGCTTTCCACGAGGAAGGATGAGTTGACTTTTTTTCCTCCCCTTTTTTTCTTTTCTCGTCCCCTTTTCTTCTACTGAACTTATAATTATACGTGCGTTTTACAACAGTCGGGATTTACATTGCACGATATTAAACGCGAGATCGGCGAGATCGCTTGGTCGCGACGCGATAAATCGGAATCGCGTGCTACCCAAAAACGCGAAGATCTACGAGGTACTAAGCTGAGCGCTTTATCTTTATCTTTGTCTGATTAATAGATATAAGAGTTGAAATCATGGTCAAGCATGAATTCTCATCGAGAAATTATCTTGATTAATACAATTTTATTTTATTTTTAATAGAAAAATAAAATGAGTAGCCGATGTGCAAAAACAGTATATATCCAAAAATAAAAAAAAAAGATATATTGCAAACCTTGCTTTCTTTAGTCTCTTGGTCATGAATTGAATGTTTAAAAAATGTGTTCGAACAGTTACAAACTGTAAATATGTAATAAAATCAAGTACCTGATGATAATGCATGACGGGCGTCAAGGAATGACCGAATTAATTACAAATTGTATCGACCTTAGACAGATTTTTGTTCGTTTCATCTTTGTAAAAATTTAATTAAATTACAATTAAAAAAAATTGTTTATTCTAGAATGTTTTTTTTTAACACAAACAAAATTGCGAGAACGTCAGTATTTTGGACGTCAGTATCCGGATCGGCTGACAACTGGACGAAGATGCGTTTTCGAGGGGCGCGTCGAAACGCCACGCGAAGTAAAGTTCTAATGCGCGACGTGGCTGCGGGTAGAAGCAACGGGGAGAAAAGAGAGGGAAGTAAAATAAAAGGCCATGAGGATTCTGTGGGGCCGTAGGGCCCCGGAGGTTGTAGTGACTGCGCGAGAGAGTTGCTCGTCTAAAAGGAGTCCTAGGCAGGTTATCGCTCGGCAGAGGCTCAACAACGTAGCAATTATCAGCCATTCCTCGCAAATAGCTGATGGTTAGTGATAATTATCTGCCAAGAACGCCACGCCATTGGGCCAGCCACGGTCGATCTATATACCGGGTGCCTAGAGCGAAACATTCGACCTGGTCCTCGTCTCCTTTCTTTCCCGTGTTCCTTCTCTTTCCTCTTCTTGTCTTCCTCTTTCTTTCTCTTGATCTCCTTCTTTCTCTCTTTTTTTTCCTGTCTCTCTTGCTCTAACGTGGCTGTTTCTCCTTTTCTCTTCGTCTCCGTCTCGACCGTCTCATTTGAAATTGGTAGTAACGTTATGATAATTCCCGTTCTTCGACCGTGGATAAGATCCTTCGTTCCTATCCATGGAATTCGTATTTCTTTCGAATCGCATCGTCGATCCGAATCCCAACATTATCCGACATATTCGTATAATTCCCATGTCTCCTTAACAAATAATTATGAATATCGAATATAAATTCACTTGGCTATTAATGAATATAAACTACCAAGGATTTCCTGCCACGTTGTTTGAGCATTTCTATTTTTGCTATTATATTGACTTATTAGTATATAACTATGTTAGGATCATTCATTCGGACTGGAATGAAGCGTAGCATGAAAAAGAGGAGCAGCACGTTTGCATCTGACGCCGTGGTGGAATCATCGAATAAAACGGGACACCCGGTCGTTGCTATGGCAAATAAACGACGAATATGTGCGGGCAACAGTGTGTTAAGTACTGATATTAGGGTAATAAGCGTGCAAAGAGAGCTCTCGGCCTATCGGCGTCGAGATGCACCCAGCACCATGGAAGTAGGTGCGCGCCTCCACCTACGGCTGGAATTTTCTTTCCTTCTTTCTTCCTTCCTTTCTTTCTTCTTTCTTCCTCTCTTTTATTCCCTCCCTTCTTCATCCTGCCTCGTCGAGTCGACCCTCCTCGAACTGCGCTTATGCACGAATGCATCTCTCCCGTATCTCGCTCGCGCTGCTTTCGCGAGATCGCAAAGGGGGAAATTCTCCGAGAATGCGCGCGTTTAACGGAGGGTAAAGATCGACGAATGGCAGAGTAGCCGGATACGAGTTATGCGCGCTCGATAATTCGCGCTAGGATGTGGGAACCTCTCGGCGGCGTAATTCCGTACGTCGGAATTGCCGAGGAGTCACCCTTAGGTGCACGAACGAGATATCAATAATAAAATTAACACATTCTTTTGTCATATTAAAACAGCATAAATTTGAATTAAAATATATCTCTTATGTCCTTATTAATTAATAATTTTATATTCTACTAAAAAAAAAGCGAGAAGCAATCTGATCACTGTCACTTGTTTGGGAGATTCCTTTTATCTACGTTATTAATGCCCACCTCGATTTTATTTACTCTTTATTTTCTCTTTCTAATTCTTAGAACTGGAAAAAGATACGATCGAGTAAGTTAAACTGAGATTAAAGTTAATCTATTGGTAGAAATGGGCATTAATAACGTAGATAAAGGAATCTCCCAAACAAGTGATTCAGTATCAGATTGCTTCTCGTCCTGATAAAGTAAATTGCAATATTCATGAAACGTTAGCATTTAATGACGTATCAAGACACGGAGATAACGCAAATCACTTTTTTGTAGAATATAAATTAATTAATAAAGTTGAATTATTCAGCGTACGTAACAATATTTTATATGATAATAAAAATAACATATTAATTTCAATTTTAACATATATATTTGTTCGCGCATCACAGCGATCAATAAATATGTTTGGCTCACGGTAATACCGATTTGAGTTTCATATGTGAGTATGGCCTTAAAGTTTCGAAGTGTTCTTGGTCCAGCGGCCTCGCTTCGCGCTGAAGCAGGCGTAGATAGCATCTGAGCGGCTAAATTGTTTCGGATTGTTGGTTAATTGGGTGGTCGTTTTGGTCCTATATATCTCGCGCGAGATGCGAAGGCCGCACGAATGGAACTGGAAAAGGAGAAGATAAAAAGGAGCCAGAAGAGAGCGAAGAGAGGAGCGAAGGAGAGGAACGAGATAGAGAAAGAGAGAGATAGACAGAACGAGAGAGGGAGAGGGAGAGAGGGAACGGGGCGCGGGTGGTTACCATTGCACGTTGGATGCCGTCTGCAAATGCTGCCTCCAGCCTCGCCCACCAACCCCGTGTCTAACCAATAATCGAAGCTCGATAGCGTTGCAACCTCGCGTTATCCAATCGTGGACCTCGTTGCCACGCAATTGACAAGCACGTTCCCCCGGGTGTGTCCGAATATGTGTGCGTTCCTCGCGGCGTAAACCGCCGAACTGACACTCTCGCGCCGGTGTGTAAAAATGGAAACGACACCCGCGGTACGTATAAATCTTCAGTAAATACCACCATTTGTTGCCGATGTAAAAAATCACGCCGGCTAACGACGAGCCGTACTTTTGTCAAAACTCTTGCGGTTTTCATCTCGTTGGCTCAAGCCGAGTTGTATCGGCTGTTTAAGCTATTATGTCTGGTTTTGCATTAGTCGCAAGTCGAACGTAAACTTGTTACAAAATTTAAAAAAATTGATATTTTAGTAACAAGCTTGCGATCGACTTGAGACTAACGAGCAATGTTACACGCTCTTCAAACTTAATTGTTAATCATTATTTTTATAAAAAAAAAAAACGAACGAAACATATTGTAAATAATTTTCTAAATAAAAAAATTAAACATTTAAGAAATGATATAAAAAAGTGTATGTTTCTTTAATAATAAGAAAAATTATAAGCAGCAGAAAGAATATTGAAAAAATATCTAAAAGAAAAGTCGGGTATGCCACACTAAAATGGCGTTTAAAGATTATTATCACGCCCCGCTACGCTCGATAGTTTTATTGTAGGTACCTACAATAAAAGCGTTTAGTCGACTAATCTTCGATATCTTTAGAATATCTTCAGGAAATATCCATGACGTTTCGTTACATCGATTAGCCATCGAGCGCGCAGGAAAGATGTTATTATCGATAATAAAATGATACTCGAGTTCCACGTCCTAGAATGTAGCTTTCATTAAACGACTGGAATTAAATATTAATCGCGTAAAGATTGCATTTACAGTCAGTCATTCCGCAATCGTTCTTGGAGCCGCGCGTGTCAGCTCAGAACGGCTTGCCGTTTGGAATTTAGCAACTCGCAACAAACACCTGTGCAATTAGAGCTTGGCGATTAAGAACTCGCGGCGCCGGTATCAAGACGTATCAGGCGATCAATGTAATTACCGCGGAAATGTTGCCCCGATATGTAGCTATCGCTTCGCGCGATCGCCACTCTCGTATCGGCCGACATGTATTAAATATCCACAAAATCGCGCTATCACGCCGCGGCGAATGGCGATCGCAGGTTTTCGCGGGGAGGGTTGAACGGCCCCGTTAATCGACCCAGAAGCGCATTTCCCTCGACTCGATCAGAGGGACGGGGAGAGTAATACGTACGGCGCTCCCAATCTTTGTAACACTCGAATGCACTTGTAATTTCCTGTAAAAAGAAAAGCTCAAAGTAGCAAGGAATTCACCGCTCCAGCATTGCAGATTACACGCCGACTGGCCGACCGTCTTACGTTATACCGGAAGATTAAGCGCGTCAGGCCGCGAAGCCGCGCGATGCGAGCTTAATATACGCGCTACGTTACGTCGATACGTTTTATTAATAATCGGTCCGTTAATTGCGCCCGCCCGTGTCGGTGGTTTCTCTCCAACTTGCGTGCGCATCGTTTAACAGCAAAAAGAAATATAACGCGCGAAACGACCGCTATAAACGCTCATCCGATTTCTTGATCCTTGATTCGTTTGCGCGACTTAATTCTAATTATGGAAATCGAAGGCGACAGATATGTATCGCGCAACGGAGCGTCGCGACGAGTCTCTTGTCGACACGTGCGCGACAATCGTAGATTAAATCGTGAACGCACCGATTAATCCGCCGGCAAATGCAATGTTCGCCAGGACGCGATTGTTTTATTCGCGCTAGGGCCTCTCGTCACGCGTCATTGAACGCGCGGCGACGTATTATTTAACAGTATCCAGCTGCGTACGCGGCGCGCACACCGACCTGCAATCAATTTATACCGACCTAATTGCCGTTAAATAATGAATCGAGACTCACTGTTGCGAGCGTTATTAATGGCACGATTACCGGTATTCTATATAATTTCCGGAATCCGCTCGTATCGTGTTCGCTGTTTTTCCGCGAGTTTCGTCTACGTTAAAAATCAACTTCACTTTTCTTAGCTTCGATTTTATTTCGATTACATAAAAAAAAAATAGAAAACAATTTTGCTGGAGATTCATCTAACAATTTAGCTAAATACAGATCTGAAAACAATTTTGTTTTGAACTATCAAAATAATTATGTAGGACGCTACAGCATGATGAGCAACGTTGGAAAGAATTTTAATAATCTAGTAATCATCTTGAGCGTCTAACATAATTATTTTGATAGTTTAACAAAATTATTTTTAGATCTAGTTAAATTTTTAGGTAGGGGAGACTGGGACTTGTTACACAAAAGTTGACATTGCATTTATGTATTTATGAGGAAAGAAACAATGAAAAGGTTACCAAAATCTTGTGTTAAATTGAAACAAAAGGAACAAAAAGGATAGATCCTTTAGGATATATAGTTGGAGAAATTGTGCTAACTGTTCCCAACTGAGTCAGGGAAACTCTACTTCAAATAAACTAAAATTCTTTCCAAGTAGTGACGTACTTTATGAAAATTCTACGAGTATTTTTTAATATGTTTCTACGACTTTGAAAGATTTTTTGTACTTGATCATGAATTATATTGTATCAATATTATTTCTTGCAATTGTTGCTTGCAGTACTTGTTTTATTTTAGCAAATTTCAACCACTTTTTTACTATAGTCTACAAATACGATTATATGGATCGCGATGCGACGTATCTGCGCACGGCACAATCCGCGGAACGTCGATCGATAAGTCGCGATCGAAAGCATACGATACGCTCACTGGTGTACGCACGCACGCAAGCACGCAAGCACGCAGAAAAAAAGTACATAATTATCGTGGCGAACGCGTTCGAGAGCGACGTGCGTAGCAGATAAAACGTATTTAAGAGTTGCCGATAAAATCGATCGCGAGTCAACTCGCGTATCTCCAATCGGCTTGCCTCATCCGATTCCTCTGCCTTACGGCAGTTACGAATGCACCCCGTTTTTTAATGTTTCGGAGAGCTCGCCATCGTCAAAATCGCGCCGCGAGAAAGAAAGAATGAAAGAGACACGGACAATCATTATCGTTCGGGGCAGATCGATGGGCGTAAGGCGGAGAGCCGATAATTTATAACAGCTTGTCTTACACGTGTCCACCGGTGTAACGGCGAGATAACGAGGCGACTCGCCGTAATTGTCCTTTGTCTAATTACAGTCGCTGGGTCGGCTGACTAATTGTTTCATCGAGCGAAAATAATGGCTCGGCGTCACGCGCGATGCAACATCCCGGTTGGTTAAGCGGCACCCACAACGTCGTTTCTCCTGCGAAATATCTCTCTTTCGAAATACACAATTCTGATAAGTTTATATAACCTGAAAAAAATTGCACACTTGTGATAAAATATTGGGTTGCCAAAAGTTTTTCAATCTCTGAAAAACAATATTATTATGATATTTATTCATCAAAGTTTTTTATAATATTGTGTTGAGCTTGTAAAAAGTTGCTAACATTTAGATGTTAAGATACACGTGGTACTATCGAAAGGAGCGTGTTTAAAAAAGACCGATTTTTGCTAAAAAAAATGTGTAAATAAAAGAAGTAGTAATAAATGATTTATTAAGATAAATGATTTAAAAGAAATAATGTTTCTTGTAGATTTTGTTGCATCATTACTGGAAAAAAGGCCTGTTCATGAAGTTGTGTGTGTTGTGTGTGTGTGTATGTATGTGTGTGTGTGTGTGTGTGTGTGTGTGTGTCGTCAAACTTGTAAGTTGAAGGTGAAGGAACAGTAATATTCTAATCAATTAATTTCTAATATCAATTAATTTTAATCTTGGTCTAATTTAATCTTTATTTTCTTCTAATGTTTAGAACTAGAAAAAGATAAAAAGTAAGTTAAATCAAGATTAAAGTTAATCTACATTGGTAGAAATAGATATAAGCCAATCAGGGTAAAGTGATTCAAGCGATTTAACAAGTGTTGAATAAATCAAGGTAGCTTGTCGTGAGTTCTTTACGTTTAAGGACTTCAAATAGTATACCGACACCAAATCCGGTAGCTAGCAAATCAGACAAATGATTATTAAACACGGTAGTCCTTACTTGAGGAATCATTATTCTGAATAAATTATTTATACAAGCTGGTTTATAAAAGATTATTTAGCACTTTTTTGACAACTCAATATATTAGGCTAAAACGAAGTGTTTTACGACGATATTTTTTACTGTTAAACACATTTTAAAAAAAAGTTTCGTAAGACATGTTGGAGAGAATAAAACTTGATGTATCATGTAAGAATTTTATTGAAATATTAAAAAACTTAACTGTATACAGATTGGAAAATAATTTTGTTAGTTTATCAAATTAATTACCGTAGGATGCCCAAGCATAATAAGCAATGCTACAAAAAATTTTGCAGCATTCTAGCAACCAGCTTGAGTGTATATAAATTATTTTGATAGTTCCAACAAAATTATTTTCAGATCTGTATCTAAAGGGTGTTTTTTTAAGCCCGATAGATTTTTTTAAGCCCGATAGAACTTAAAATTGTAAAAACTAACACAAAAATTAAATTATAATCAAAAAATTTTTTTTAGTCGAAAGATCAATGCATGGCATTAACATCTGAAAATGATTTCGGGCATATGGCCACCGCGGCTGTTTAATTTAATTTTTTGTTTTATTTTTTACAATTTCAAGTTCTATCGGGCTTAAAAAAACACCCTTTATTTAAATTTTTAGATAGTTTAGCAAAACTGTTCTTTCCGTATGACGTTTATCGAATATCATGTCGCGAAACATCGCGATGTTTCCTTGTTCCCGGTGGAAATATGGATTTTCTCTCGTATTTGCGAAAGGGCGAGCACTTTTTACGAGCGACAACCGCGAGGGAACGATGAATGGCGACGCTCGTCAGCGCTCTGCGGCCGGAATTGTTGACTCAACCATCGAGCGCGATTTTAGCGGACGAAACTGCCTCGGAGACGGTTGAGTGTTCAGAGTTACGAGCGGGCGTCTCCTGTAGTCCTGTCTCTCGTGTTCCTGCCCTTACACCTTCCTATCTCCGTTCGTTCTCTATCTCTTCCTCTTCGCCTTCCTTTCCCGTTCGTTCAATTTCACCGCGCCGTCTTTCTCGCGCGGCTCTCGCTGCGCCGTATCGATCTCTCGCACGCACCCGCTGGTCCCTCGCTACATCGATCTCTCACTCCGACTCTCTGACTCTCTCTCTCTCTCTCTCTCTTTTTCCCTCGTCCTCGACTGGCACTTTTTTTCGCCACCCCACCTTCTCCGTTTCGCTCCGGCTCCCTCTCTTTTCTGGTAGTCATTACCTCCTTATTACTAGTTATCTCGTTACGTGCTATCCGTTCGCTCGGCGGTCGATCCTCTTACGGGCCAATCGGGTGCACGCAAGCGTGCTGACGCGAACTTTTTAGCGCAGCGAGTTACGTTAATCGCGCGCGAAAGCCGGCGTTCTTGAGGATATTTGGTTTATTCCTAATACGGCAGGTGGTCGTGAGAAAGAGAGATTTCTTTGCCTTATTTAATAATTGCAACGTCGCTTCAGATTTATTTGCATTCAGTTCGAAGCATTGTACGTGACATAAAAGATGCCATGTAATACGATCGTCGCGTTTTAAAAGTTTGGAGTAATTACATGTTTTTTTTTACACAAATTTTTTCTATTTTCGTGCTTAATCAACGAAAAGGATACAAGAGAGGCTATAAAGAGTTTCAATTTCAGCAATATTAAATTACTGTCTCTACTTCTAATAAATCACATTATATTTTTAATATAATAGATTTTAATAAATCACATTCTTTTGAGCTGTACTCCAGCTCGGAAATCATGATCGTTATCTTACTTTTTCAACTTGTCTATGTGTAGTTTATAAATAGCTAATTAATTACTGCCATTTGTATACACTTCCTCGAAAACGACTCTCGATTTTACGCCCACCCTCACACATTTCACTCTTTCTATATTGGTCGAAACACGATCTCTTTCACCGAATGAAAAAATCGTTATCGATATACTTATCTCGGACCGGTCGATGAATTAGATCGATAGACTCGTAGCTGTTGGAGCCACAACATATCATATTGGAATGCACCTGTAATATCTACGTTTCCCGGTTGGGAACCTCTTTATCCCCTGCGCACACGTATGCGCGTGCGCGTATATATACACGCGCGTATACATATAAACACGTAGAGTAAACCGCGGAGCGAATACGGCCGTCAGTGATAATGTTGATGAATCGGCTCGCTTACAACCCGTCTGCGTATCTGGATTTACACACCGTGTGTGTACCGAGCATAGGCGGACTATAGGTACAGCGAGGTATTAATGCTCACCGCGGATCGTGCGTGACCATGGTGTTGGTAGCACGCGTGTACACACGATTTCTCTCTCTCTCTCTCTTTCTTTCTCTCTTTGTCCGTCTCTCTCTTAGCTGAGCCATACGAAGCTCGCGCGAGCAAATTCGATGCGGACTGAGGCTTGGGCTAAGGCCGCTTTCACGCTGATCACGATGGCAGCACAATTGAGCTACTAATGGAGAAATATGATCTCGGGAAGGATTTTTATACGCATTTGTGAGCAATCGTTTGCGTTAAAGGAACATGGAAGGAACGATTTTAATGAAATATCTAAAAAATTTATACTTGAAAAAAAAGTCTTGTTGCATTAATTGGAATTCTGATAAATTCAATCGAAGATACCAATCAGATACTTATAGTTAAATCTGTCAAACATTTTTAGACGAGGTCTAAGAAATTCAATTATAATAATCAGAATTCTGATTCATATGAGATTCATATCAGAATTCGTTTTGTTTATTTACTTCTTATTGTTGGTACAATTAGAGCATTTTTTAGCGTACTTAGGTAGATACAGATCTGAAAATAATTTTGTTGTATCATTAAAATAATTATTTAAGAAATTCAAGCATGATAAACAATGTTGCAAATAAAAAGTTTTGAAATTTTAGTAACCAGTTCCCTTAAGAAAATTTACTTTAGAAAACTTAAAAAATTTATTTTAGAATACTTAAATTAGTAGAGAAAACCTAAAAAACAAAGGTAAATTTTTTTTTTAAAGTTACTTTAAACTTTTTTTTAAGTAACTTTAAAATTTACTTAATAACAACTGAAAGAAACTATAACGCGCCAATTATATTTAAGTCATCTTTAAAAATTTTAAAAACTTTAAAAATTTTAGATTATTTTGTCCTAATCTTTTACACATTTTAAATTATATCCCAAAATTTTTTAAGTAAATTCTTAATTATTTTTAAAGACTTCAACTTTGTTAAAACTAAATTTTCCTAAGGGAATTGAACGTCCTATATAACTATTTTGATACTCCGATAAAATTATTTTTTTTAGATTTGTATAATCCAACTAAATTTTTAGATACTTCAGCAAATTCGTTTCTTCCGTAAAAATATTTATTGAATAAAATAAAAAGAAGAAATATACAAATTTAAAACTCATAAATTCTACATCTCAAGAAAGCGTTGACGAAAGAATATATAATCACCGTTGTAACATTCACGATTATTTGTCAGCGATTATCAAGTGAGATATATGGTTTTCAGGATGTATAAAATAAATGATCGACGCGAAAAAAAGCGAAAAAAATTGATTTGAATTATTGATGATGTTTCGCCATTTGTAGTATGTGTGCGTTATCGGTGCGACGCTGCGAGTCGGTGTGAAATAGGCCTAAGGCGTCTCCGCGCGCACGTTCCCGCTCGCGTACATGCGTGGCTTCTTGCGTCCGCGCGAGCGTGTAGATGACCGGTGAGCGATCACTTTCCTCTCCACCCACTCGAGGCCTGACAACATAATCATTGGTTTAACTTCCACTAAACCGTAGTTAAGCGGGCATTGCGGTTGGAGTACCTAAAATGTGTGTTTAACGGGCACGGACCTGTCCGTCGCCACCCCTCAGCCTCGTGTTCGTCCTCCTGCGCGCCGTATTATGCGAATCGGTCGACGCGGCGTGGCGGTTTCTCTCAACACTCGATCGCGCGGGATAAGTTATCGGATAAATGGCTCGCTTAAGGTGGATCACGGTCGCCTACAGTAGATCCGGTTTGATTGTTTCTACATTGAAAGAAGAAATTGGCTGCTGCAGCAAATTAGATGGTAAAATATGGCATAGTATTTTTAATTGGTTGCAACAGCCAATTGTTGATTGTGTTAGCAATGTCAGTATAGGATTTCGATTGGCTAACGCAACCAAAAATTGATTGCTACAGCCAATTAAAAATGCTGTGCCTTATTTAACCATTTAATTTGCTGCAGCAACCAATCTTTTCTTTCAGTGTATGCGTCTTGTATAAATTACTTTCATTTTTAGAGGTATAAATATGAATGAAATAGACTTCGATACATGCATACGTAATTATTTTATGACGCTGTAAGCGCGCTGTGAATTACGCTATTCTATAATTAGATTTGCGGAGTTGTGTAAACATTCTTTTTTTGTCTTCTTTCGGATTCTTCGTTTTCTTTTGGTGACATATGTTGCAAAATGCAAATAATATTTTCTTGAGTAACGAGAAGAAAGTATTTTGAAATTCGTGACGAATTATGTTTAATGTATGATATTAATGAGCGTGTTTGATGTGAATTAATAAATATTATAATCGTTCGCAATAAATTTTCGTTGAGAAATATAAGCGTGATATTTTATATAGTAATTTTTCAAACATTGCTCAAATCTCTTTCTGCAGAAAGAGAAGTAAATATGGCAGATCTTACGAACACACATGAATTTTTTCAATGAATTTTTCCATCATTGAGAAACAAACGGAGAAAAACTGCGGAAAAATAGGAAAAACGTTTTTTTTTCCCCGATATTTTAAAATTATAGATGTGACAGTCAAACTCTATTAAATTATTTTCGATTGTAAATGAAAGTATAAACTAGTATAATTAAAGAATTTTTTAAAACTACACAGAAAGAATTACATGGAAAAAGATTTCACTAAAATATTTAGTTAGACTAGATGCAAATCTGAAAATAATTTTGTTGGATTATCGAAATAATTAGGCTGCTCAAAATTAATTGCCAGAATGGTAAATCTTTTTGCAGCATTGTTCGTCATGCTTCAGTTTCCTACATAATTATTTTGATGGCCCAACAAAATTATTTTCAAGTCTCTAATTATATATAACAAATCTTTAAGGGATCATTTTCAAGAACATTTTAAGAACGTTTCAACATCCTGAGAAAGTTCCCAGAAAAATTTTTAAGACAAAATGTATGGGTATCTATCTAAATTTTTAAATATTTTGATAAAATCATTCTTTCCATATAGCTACAACAGTTTATAATATACTATACTATGTATACATGTATACTGAGTATACATCGGAAAATATAAAACTGAAGAATGTAAAATTAAAATCAAGTTTGTCTTCTAACTATCGCAGCATTCCTTTACTAAATTGTTACACCCAACATTTGAAACGTACGTAGACGTTGCAGTGTTTTTCTGGAGGGTTCTCCAGGTGAGTTTTCTTAACAACCGTCAACGAAAGTAGTACGAATGACCAGAAGATTGTCACGAAGAAAGTCAGGCCGGAACTCACGATTGAAAGTTCTACGTAAGGATAATGTTGTTGTAAACGTGAGAGGAATGCATTCAATATACAGAATACAGAATACGTAGAATACAGAAGCCCGTAACAGTGAAAAATGGGAATAGGGGAAAAGAATGAAGAGGGATGACCAGAGCAGGAGGTCCATGAAAACAACACCAGTAAATTACACGACGTTACGAGGAAATTGATCGTCTAATTATGCCGGAATACTGGCGGTAGCTAAACAACCAATTTGTTCGCCGATCAATGTTCGGCTGATGTTCTCCGATTAGGATTCAGGCCGCGTCGCGATGTGCCCAATTTCGTCAGGCCCACGTATCCCCTCCTCTCACCGCGCATCATCCGGCGTGTACGCACGCGGTCTTTACGCTGTCGATAATGATGACTGGTGCTAAAAATCAACTGTTAAATATTAATGGACCGATTAGATTAATAAAAGTCCACCGTGAGTCGACTCCGCGACATTTATGTGCACGTCCGCGCCTGCTTTCCCCGTCGTCGTGTCTCATAAATAAAACATATAACCAATTCGCACGTGGTCCGATACTTTCGGAACGCGTTAGTATATTGATGTAACGATAGATTTATCAGTGACGTTACAAGTAGTTTTTAATTTGTCTCAATTGCAGTTTAAAATTAAAGAGATAGTCTGAACTTGAAATATTTTTCCACGGAATCTGGGACATTGTCCTGCAACAAACATCGACTAATAATAATATAACTGTTAGTTATCATTTCCCATTCAATAATATAATTGTAATATAACACATGAATTGCACGTATAACAGTTGATGAATAGGAAATTATAATAGTTATTATTAATTGAGATATATATATATATATCACTATAAAAAATATAGGATTTAACACTATGCGATGTTTATATAATTCTCTTTAAATATATAAAAACTAATATTATAATATTGATATATGATAATTAACATTATATCATTGCAGAGTCGTTGTAGATTTTACAGCACGATTTAAACTTCCTAGTGTTGAATCCATATTTATGTTTTTTAAGAGGTCTTTTGAAGGCCAAAGAGATTATTTTATACGATATCTCGAATGTATTGAAAATATATTAAAATAAATTATAGAAAACAAGTAATAGTGAAAGATACTATAAAATTCTTGAAAAAGATTATACGTACACATACGTGTTAGTCTCCATCAAGAAGTCAAAGTGAACTCAGAGAAACATCAGCTAACAGTAATTTAAAAGTTAGTTACAATTTGTTATTAAATTATAGTAAAAAACCTCGATCATGGAGTAATTAAATCCATATTATGTTGGTATTTATATCAACGATACAATGAGAATTTTATTTAATACTGGTGATAAATCCGACTCCATATTTTTTAGAATATTTACAATATTTGAATAAAATATGCATGATGTAAATTCGAAACATTTAACGAAATTAATGAGTTTTTATTTATATGCCACCGATATTTATCTAGACCGTCGAACACTTGGTAGGCGCGGATTGCGGTCAGATTTGCGAATCGGAATTGAGAACCGCGAGATTACACGCGTGCGTGTGCACGTTCGTGGACACAACCGATAATTGCGGAAACCGCTTGAGTCCAATCGATACGTATGTGCGGAATGCTATTGAATGATCTCGCGGTATACCGCGAAATAATCTTGCCCGATGTCGCGTGCACACGAACGCACGTGTGTACACGCGACTCGACGTCCATTCGTGTATTAAGCTCCTTGGTAAGTCGCATGGGTTCACGGATATATACGTGTGCGCACTGCAGGTTACTCTAAAGCGGTGCCTGGGGCCTGATAGAGTCGTCATGTGCCTCCATGTAATCAGTGGCTCTCAATTGATGCAATATCCACATATTTTTTTGTTTCCCTTCCCATTTCCGAACAGAAACGCAAGAATTTCGACGGAAAAAGGAAAAAACAAAGGAGATTACTCAAATTAAAAGTTGTAGTTAATTATACGTTGCGAGAAACGAGCGGGAAGAGAGATGAACGCAAAGATAAGAATATAATAATAAAAAAATAATATATAAACATTTAAAGATATAACAGACAAGAGTAAGAAAGAGAAAGAGAGAGAGAGAGAGGAAATTAATGAGTAAAAAAATCTATGTATGTTATTATAATATGAAAGTACACATGATTGTTCAATACATTTTAATCCTTGCAAGTCTAACAATATTTTGTAAATAAATTATTTTAAAAGTCTTTCTTAAAAGTGTAAGAACATTTTGCATAAATTATTTACAGTTTTAATTAAAACTTGCAAGAGAAAGATTAAAATGTATTGAACAATCTTATATATATACTTCTATTAATAATATACAAGATATTTTACGTATTTTTTACACTTTTATTTAACGCTTTTTACAGTTATTTTATTACACTTTTAATAAGTATCATAAGATATTTATTAATATCATTAGTAAATTACAATCATCAATTCAGTTTATGATATTGCTATTCCAGTTTCAGTTTATGACTATGTTTCAAGTCTGGCAGCAATTGGTGTAAGTTTATAGAACTGGAAAATGTATTAAAAATTTACATAAATAGGAAATATATTAGACATCAAAATACTCTCGATCGTATTCGACATTTTACTTATCAATTTTCTACCTACTGATTTTCAACTTATTTGCGCTAAGAATATTTTAATGATGGAAGATTATATCTACAGTATGCAGAAGAAATTTTTAAAGGATTTAGTTTAACAAACGTGTTACAAAATGGTCGTTTAATTTTTCTTATCGCGAGCACCACGAATGAAGCAAAAACGCGATTATGAAATTAGGATTCAATGTACCCGTAGTGCTTTTTCGAGATAATTCACGCGCGCGCATGATATCTTCACCGATGCGTGATAATGCAACACGCGCAAAATTTCTGCACGTGTACCTTTCGGATATATGTATTTGCAACTACTTATCGCCCTTATATTATCTCGCACGGGCATTTCTTTCCATTCCTTTCCACTCTTCGCGGGTTCTCAGTCGTGAAGTCGGATCCCTTTTCTTACCGAATTCCAGGATCCGACAGATGGAGAACTTTATTAAAGCTCGATCGGCCATCGAGATATCGGATTCTTTGAAATGAGAGAAAGAAAGAGAGAGGTAAAGAGAGCGAGAAAACATTCGGTCGGCTAATACCATGGAGATGTAACACGGATAATCCCGCTTTATTAATTAGCCTCTCTAATCTTCCTGGAACTTGTTCCATGATAACGAGTCGACGACATATCACGTTTCTCATACATATATCTGTGAAATAATCGGTCGCCAGCTTTATATTCCTCGGCTGTTCCACGCGCTTTCATGCAAATATATGTCTCGAAAACGCACGAAAAACAATCTAAAATGTGATGTTCCTGCGACTTAACTGAATGCGCGCATAAAGTCGGGATGCTTATTACATCGTACAGTTATTTTGCCACTGATATGGATGTAGATAGGCGCAATGATACGTAATGAGTATTGTGTGATTGATCTACGGAGTAGAACTAAGCTTGTTATTTTTGAGGTTTACAGAAAGAACAAACATAATTATCGCTGTAAATAAGTTTATCGAGAATCACTAGCGACATGCTATGCGTTGTTCTTATCACATTACAATGATATATCTACTGCTTAACTTATTTTAAAAGTTATTTAAAAGTTATAAGGAAAATGTCTCAATAATGAAACTAATAAAAATATATGATCAGTTCTATACTATTAATTGATTATTAATTAGTAATATAATACAAGTTAAAATCCACAAATTTTATTTCGTCGGGTGATCGAAAGATACTGTCATATAAATCTAAAAAAATATGTAGATTCATTGACATTTCATATCATATTGATTGTATCAGTAATTAAATTTCTAATAAAATAAATTTTTTAAATTTTCAATTTCCTACAATAACAAACAAAATTAATTGTTTAGATTAAATACAGTACAATATTTTAAAAAATTGAAATTGTAGATACTATGTACTATCTTAATCAAGATAGAAGGTAAATAAAAACATGACTGTTCTAGCGAAATTTGGAAACAATTTTTTTCGTATAAATATTCACAATTAAAATTATATGTTTCTATTACTTATTTTGATACAAAATAGTCTTCATACAAAATACAACTTCTTTTTGCTGTTATCATTATTACAGATATCTCAATAATTACAAATATATTGTTGATTTTTTAATCACAATATACACATTGAGTTATTGGACATTTACCTTAAAATATAAAATTTATCTTATATACAATCTCATACAGCATAGATCATTTCAACAATATTATAGTAATATTGCAGCAATATTCACTTCTGTGCTCTATGGGACATTATAAAATAATTTTTTCTCATTACTTGTACTTATATATATGTAAATATAATCTCCAATATATGTATACACGCGCGTGCGCGTATGCGTATGTATGTGTATGTGCATACAATACATGGGAGCTGAGTACCGAACACTTTTATCCGTGTTCCAGCAGTTTACAGTGGCCCCTTTTACAAGTAATCCCATTGATATATCAATCACCGCGAATGGAAGCGGGCGCGCGCGCTCAATCGAGGCCTCAGTCGTCATTAAAATTCATTTGCCGCCGATTCACGGTCACGCTCCTCTCGCTTCTTCGTCCTAATCATCTCAACGCGGCGGAATCGGCCGTTCTCCACGTCGTCGTCGCCGCCGCCACCGCCGCCACCGCCGACGAAGAAGAGGTGCCGATGATCTCGGTGGCCGATTGTCGTAGCTGTTCGTTCAAGCATCGTAGACCCGCGCATCGGATTTACAATGCCGGGCATCGCGAATGATTAATGACGCGCGGGCAGTTCGGGGCCGCGTTAATGAAGCGATGACTCGGCCGACTCGTTAACCATCGTTAACCAGCGCGCCCTTCGGCGCGAGCGTGCCGATCGTCGTGACGTAACGATATACTATTGCGAGAAATAAGATGACTTCACCTTGACGCGCGTGTGAATAAGCGCGCGGGTTACGCCGCTGCATTACGCGCGGATGCTCATCAGACAGGATGTAGATATGGTAAAAATTGAAATTAAGGAGCTTATTTTATTTCTGATACTTCTTATAAAAGAGAAGATTTTAAGCTTTAGTCTTTGTGTGAGAGTTAAGTGGCCGAAGGTGAGAGGCGTCTATTCATGTCCTTGGTACAGGATAATGTGGGGCACATGGGGGAGGAAACCGAAGGATGCGGTGTCGAACGGATATGCACTATGCGGGTACTTTTAAATTCACCTCCTGTAACGCCGTTTAACGCCGCGGGGGTTTTATCGCGGCCTCGATCCCGCCGCGGTCTCGCCTAGCAAGCTGCATCTTGCTCGCTACATCTGCATACAATGAATAGCCCACGAAGCTCCCGTGGCACACGGATTCCTCGGGATGCACGGGATAGCAGGAACACAAACAAGCTCGCGGACCGGCGCCCGTGTTTGAGCGACGCCGCGCCGAGCGGTGACTCGGCCGGATTTGGCTATATGGAGGCTACCAGGACGTCCCCGCGGGGGGCAAATTAAGTTGTGATTATCTGTCGATGTGATTTAGCCGATGCACTGGTCGCGGAGACTGTTTCGTCCGTCTGGAATGAAACGTCCGAGCGTGGAGGTGAAGCCCTTGAGACCGCGAATGGACCATCGGAAGACAACGATGACGACGACGACGACGACGATCGAATAGAAGAAGAAGAAGATAAAGAGAGAAAAGAAGAAATGGTGGAAGGAGAGGGAGAGACGTCGGGTTTCTTCGTCGAGGCAGAAACAAATAGCCATTGTCTGCGGCGAGCAACAGCAGCGCGAGCCCTGAGGAGCATCTATCACCTGCTTATCACGATTATACCACTCGCGCCTCTCCCTTTCCAGCCTCCTCCGTATCGGTCCATGCTTCCCTTCTCTTCTTTCCTCGTTCAACTCTTTCTCCGTGATGTCTTTCACGGTGCGCCTCGAGTGAGACGTCTTCTCCCTCGTGCGTGGCGTCTTTTTGTTCGGCTTTAGGTCCTGCCAATGACCTTACTGCGCGCCGCGCCGCTCGCGGACCACTCTCTGCCGCGGATAAATAATTAGCGATGCTCGCTTGGGCTTATCAACCGACTAGACCTAGTATCACGCGTTGTTGCGCGCTCGTACTACATGCGCCTACTGTGCGCAGACGGAACGTCGCCGATAAAATCGCTCCTCTCCCTCGAGCTGCTGTCTTCCTCAAAGTATGTATAACGAAGTCAATCTCGCCCTCCCGTTCCTGCATCTACGCTCTCACTCGTTCGCGATCGATCCCAAGATGCGCCATGGAATTAACTTATCTGCTCCGACATGACTATCGCTACACCGCTACGTGATCGATTCTAAATAAATGATCAGCACGCGTTTCTGCTGCACTACCTTTAATCGGAGATATATGAAGTTGCTCTCGAAGATATCGTCTCTAACGGATTTGTAACAAACTTTTTTAATCCAACTACAATTTTTAAAATGTCCGCGGGTATCACAATAGAGGAGCATTATAGTACAGGAAATCTGAGAGTTAAGACAAACGGGAGAAAGCTAATAATAAATGAAATAATAAATAATAAATGAAATATTAGTACTCTCAAAAATTGAAACAGTAAAAGAAATATATACGAGGATAAAAAAGAGTAAAAAGTGATAATCGGGTGTGTTATAATAATAAATATTATTTAGTTATTTTGATTACATTCGCAAGAATCGGTTATTTGATAAAATTTTGACTGATTCAGTTAAAGACAGTAAGAATATATTAGGAGATGTTTAAAGCATGTTTAAAGAATCAAAATTGTTTGGGATTCGTATATATATATATATATATATATATATATATATATAAACTGTGTGTTACACGTAAGGCATAATTCTAGAGTTCTTAACAACCTATATATGGACTTTCGATATCCTCGGTCCCATATATTCGGTCCCATCGTTGAAGTAAGATGTCTACGTTCTGCCAAGGACATTCGGGACATTCGAACGAGAGAATCTCGAGTATCGTAGTAACCCGATCCAAGGCGCGGGAATCAGAATCACGAGTAATCGGACGTCACGCGATGTCCTGGCGCGGTCGGGACGATCGTCCAAGACGAGTCCTCCACGTGAGTTCTTCTTCGGGTACATTACCAGCTTGAGACCCGTATAAATATATCCACGAGAGTTCGCCGATAGCGATCTGTGGCGGCAGGACCATTTGTTGCCGACGCATACGTTCATTCGTGTCTGCCAACCGGGATAGCCTTCGATCGTTTCCCGCGAGGATAGAAAGAATCACCTGCGCGATCATCCACCGGCAGCCTCGTTTAGTTCTATCGTAATCATGACATGAACGTCGAGAAAAAACAACGAGAATAATGGCATCTGATAAGGAACGTCCTGGCTCCGAAGTATCGTGCGTTTACTCTTGCGAATGGTGTCATTAGAGCGATTAATTACTAAATGAAGCATACACGGTTATTTGCTTTTCATGTATAATGTATCATACTCATCTTTATCTAGTATAATCCCTTACAGAAATCTAATACTGGACAATTTATTATTGAAAGACAGTAATTAATAACTTATATAGAAAACTAAAAGTACTGAACAACGGTACTTAATACTTAAAATAAGATAATTTTAGGTCTTTAGTCTTTTAGTATTAAATTAGTCAGCATCAGATTTCTGTAAAGGATGGTGCAACTTGGTAAATGGATAATCAGATAGATAATTATTAAACAATCATATTGTATTGTAATTTTTTTATACACATGTAGTTTACGTAACTTCCTAATTTTTTGAATATCTTTCGGAGCTTTTATATCTATTAGTCGCCACGTTGTAGGGACACAAATATTCGCGAATAAGCTGTTTTTTGGTGTCGACGGCATCTTCACGAGGCGTCACGAGTCGCCTATCGGAATGTATCGTAACGTTCACGAAAACCGTTAAGTTTTCAAAACAAAAGGTAATTTGCTCGCTGAACACGTCCCTAAAGAGACCATAGTGGCAACGGTACCAGCAAGATCTTGCTATGGGATAAGATCGCATAACGCATTCGGGTCTGTCACAGTGGGTCTCCGGGTTTTGGACCATCTGAAACTACTTCGTGGAACTCGTATCTCGACGAAGACATCTGGATCCAGAAGGCGTTCTACCTGTCCTAAGAGAGGCTTCTTTTCCTTCTTTGGCTCCTCGGGATCAGACAGTTTAAATATTAAAATAATTTTATCAAAACATCCCAAGGAACCGTTTTTGATAAATATAACTGTCCAAAAAAACTTTAAATATATATAATATCATTTATAAATCATACAGAAAGGATGGTTTTGTTGAAATAACTAAAAAATTTACCTAGATACAGATCTGAAAACAATTTTATTGAACTATCAAAATAATTACGTAAGACGTTCAAACTATATAGTTGCTAAAGTGTCAAAAATTTCTTGCAACATTGCTCATTCTTGTGTTTTCTACGTAATTAATTTGACAATTCAACAAAATTATTTTCAGGTCTATCTACTTAATTTTTTAGATATTTCAGTAAGATCGCTCTTTCTGTGCAGTCACAAAATATTTCAAGGACAGAATATTTAATTAATTTCTAGTCTCAGTATCTTAAAATATTTTTTACAAGAATATCTGGAAAATATAGTTATAAAATGTTTCTTTTTTGTTTTTCATAAAAATTTCAAAATATTACTAAAAAATAGGCAGTTTTCAGCAGAGAAAATAATTTTGGAACTGTAGTAAAATTCTTTAATGTGATTGGCCTAGCCGTTAGCTTTTCATTAAATTTCTAAACTAATCATATTAAAGAATTTAGCAACAATTGCAAAGTTGCTTCTCTACTGAACACAGCCATAGCTAGTTTTTGCGTTGTTAACTAATATTTCTATTGGAATAAATTCCTTCCATTGAATCGCATAATCTATCTTGTTCAAAGATCGTGCAGTAAAGATCGCGATTCGATTTGCATATCTAATGTTCACGACAATTCTAATATAATGATAAGTTACTGAAGCTGACCTTCGGCTCTATGACCGGCAGGAATGGAAAATTTCGCGTTTATCCTCAATAGGATGAGGATCATCGCCATCGATGATGGGCGGAATATCTAGGATTTAATGAAGAAGTCCTTGAACTTTAACAACGTGCCTGTAATGGAACCCTGAGATTTGCGGTTGCATCTATTCGTCTGCATGGGTATTACAGCGAGAATCACTATGATTAACGAGACAAAAGTGTTTGATTATTATGCCAGCGAAGCATCGATAATTATCGATTACTGACATTTTCGCGGACATGGTGTCGTTGATGATAATCGATGGGAGTACACATCCTCGGCTGTTTACTATAAACATGCGTTTCGTATCAGCTAAGTAATAAATATAATTAATTGATAGACACAAGGGAGTACTAAAAGAAAGAAGGAGGTAATAGAAGAAAATAGTACCTTACTTTAACAATATAGTAACATAATTGAAGAAAATGGTCTCATCTCAATATTTTTTTCTCTTTAATAAACTGCAAATTATACAGTACGGCCTGCGGTGTTTCTCTCACAAAATCACCGACACTTAATTTTAATAAGACCTTCCACCTGACCTGACCGATTTGGAGAGAAGTCCGGGACTTCTGAGACATTCTGTATGAATGTAAAAGAAGTGAAGGGTAGATTTGTGCAACTGTAGTCGATCCCCGTTAATTCGGCCATCCTACCCACGTCATTATTTTTAATAAACACGGTGTCAAGGGAGATAAATGTCCTTTTGCTCTTTTCGGCGTCGTACAATAAAACCGCCGGCTTACGGCCGAGCCGCGTTCGCCGTCATCCTAACGAGTTAAGTGGGATTCATACTGACGTTGCGTTATCGCTGCCGAAAAGAAGCCGACGTTGATTTTGGAGGAATTAATGAACTTGACTAAAAGATGTGAAGTAGACTTTCTAATTTCTTTTCTAAAAATGAACATTCTATTTTAAATACTATCACACTGAGATATTATTATACTATTAGACATCAAAGGAGCAATGACAACCTAATCCCTTGAGTTAAACATTTAGTTATCTTTAATTTCCATGTGTGCCAAAACGTAAAAAAATCAATCCATGTATGTGTGTTGTGTGCACTTAATAAATAAAATTTGAATAAAAACAAAATACATTTTCTTGAGTTAAATTGTTTAAGTCCATCCGTTTTAGTTATATTATATTGAATGTGAGCATCTATATATAGGCGACCTAAATAATTAAAGATAACCCAAATTAAATATAACTTTACATTATTAATTTAATTATATATTATTATGCAGAGTCAAATAAGTGATTTTAAACATAATTAAGTTAAAATTACTTTTTATTTGAAGTTCTCATAATTTAAAGTTCAGCTTTACAACTAAAATTAAATAAAACTTAATTACAGTGAAGAGACAGCAAGTTTTGGAATAGGAATTTCATTGCATGTAAACTGAAGAGAACGCTCGCGTTCTCAGGAAGAATTTATGCGACCCGTTAAAGCGACGCCTCGGCACGACGCCCACGATGACGCCGCGGCGAACTCTTCTCGTGTTTCCGGCGTCCTCTCTCTCTCTTTCTCTCTCTCGCGAGCAACTCGCTGTCATCGTAACGACTACGACGACGATCCCGAGGGGCAGGCGACGGGCAATAACGATGGTAGGATTAAACTCGTAGCGACGGCCGCTCGTCAGGATCCACGCGCGTAAGTGGGCACTTACGAGCACTACGCTCCATTGACGTCGCTAACGGCCGCGGTATCCTGGAACGATCGTTGTGCTCAAATCCACCTTCTGGCAAGCACGGATTGGGTCGCATTAGAAATTTAAGCGTATGCGAGATAGAAGAAGAAGAAGAAGAAAACGATGCTACTCTTGTTGGCGCGCAAATGGATAACTTCCCTGACGCCAGACTAAATGATACTGATTTGAAAAACGAAGTAGACTTCGAAGAACGGCAAAATAATTTTTACTCGCTTTGATTCAAGGAAAGGAAAGATTTCGCAATGAGGTTTAAATGTTATATTGAATGATGTGCAATAATTAAAAATAAATTCAGAGAAAAATAAAGAATTAAATGTAATACGTCTTAAAATCTAAACGTCTTTAAAATTTTAATACATTTATGTATAAAGCTCAGATTTAACCCGTAACAGAAACATAATTTTTTCTAACAAGAAACATATCGTTTATTTACAAAGATATAACTCAAAAATTGACATTTTTTAATTGCTTAGAGAAAATACGGAATCATAAAGAAAAAAAAAATCATACTTTAAAAGAACATATCTACTTTTATTCTTCTATAAATAGTTATTACATCAAAATTGCACTTTGAAATTAATGTTACAAAATAATGATTCAAAACTCATTTTCTAAAAAAACTATGTTTTTTGAGTTATGCCGTTATAGTAAATGTGCGATATGCGACCCTTGAAACCTATTAAAGTTTCTCGTTACTATAGTTTAATATTTTTTAAGCTTTTTCTAAATTTAATTATATGTATGATAACCGGATCCAATATGGGCGTGTACTCAAAACGTCCTATTCGCTGTTTGTAAATAATTACACGATTAATTCAACAGATAGCAGTAATAGTTCGCGCAGATTATCCGTCTGACTGGATTACATCAGTTTATTGCTCAATTTGTTCATTCTGTTGTCGTCAGTAAAGCAAAATACAAAATGCAATGTTATGATATAATAGTGATGTAATATTTCGTAGGTAAGTAATTGCTTTCTACAACACTATTAAAAGATGGTTATTAATTTCAATAACTCGTGTTATTTTAGTTCTGTACTTAAAGATAGTTTAAAACATTATATATTTATATTTTTGTGACAACGTTCTGTTTATAATCAAAGAGAAAATTCTTTGTAAGATAGAAACAATATGGCCAACCTATTAGATATACTAAGTGTACACACATCGATTATTTTTGCTATCTTTGTTATTCCAGATTATAAATTCTAAATTATCTGCTAAACATCAATAAATAGATAAGTAGATAAGTCCATTGTTTGGAAAAAATAATTCTTTGTGTATTCATATATGTCAATGAACACGTTAATATATCGATAAACTTATAATTTTTAAATAGGAAACATGTACTTATAGGTTAGATCATATTTAGTACATATGTACCAATAATCCCAGTATGCATTGAATGCTATTTCTTTTAATCATTACACCTACATAAATATTGGAATATGTTTCGTATCTTTTATTAACATTCAGAAATGTTTCCACTTTTAAATGTGATACTCTAATTTTCAATTTTGAACATGTATCCATTTTCCACTTATAATAATTCTCAAAGTTTTAAAAAATATATAAATAGATAAATAAGCGCCTTGTTGAAATATTCAAACAATTCAAAATATAACATTTCTAACAATCATTGAAGTAAATGGTTTCCGACTTTAGAAAGCCCTTTTTTTTCGCGAATTGACACGAATGCAGCTCTTTGAAATTTTGAATGATAAAAAATAACGTGGCATTAACTTGTTGGAACGTGTATGAAATATGTCCGCGAAAGTATTTAGCGGAAAGGACAAGTGGATCGGATGGGCGTGATTGGAGGATGTCCCACGTCAAACCATCACAAAAATGTTACAGGCGTGTTACAAGAGCCGACAAGAAACCGACGAAATTGCGGCATTTGTCGTATTTGAGAACGCGAAATTAACGTATTATTTTACATATGCACGGCTCGTTATGCCGTATGCATACAGCTGACACCCCGAGCGCGTTAAAAAACACGCAACTTTGCGCATCCGGAAGTTGTAATTTTTGTCACGCCATAAAGTCGCGAACGAGCAGAATGATGCATGAGATCGCCGTTTCGCCATTTCTGTGAATAATAACGTCGGTGCTGGAATTATTGATGCGTGACAATAAAGTTCACGGTTATCCACTTAACGTCTACAAGGCATAAATTGAATGACCATTGTTATTGTCCTTTTTCGAGCTAACGAGACTCCATCACTTATAATATAAAATTAAATTATATCAAATTGTGACATATGATTTTATCATAATACAAAGTATTAGCAGGCTCCGTTTATCAATTTGGCGCGAAATACGGAAGAACAAATAATACTGATTGAAATATATATTTAACTTTCACTCTTATAGAAATTTAATATTAAAAGGTAATTAATTATTGATTAATTACTTATTTTGACTAATATTTTAAGTAATAAAAACATTGTTTGGTTTTTAATACTCAAAATAAATAATTTTTAGTATTAAATTGGCCAGTATTAAATTGGATTTCTATAAGGGCATAATAATAATTTGAAAATATTTCACGGGGATGACTGAGAGAAGTTTGCGCCAGCGATTTATCCCACACTACATACGTGTGTCGACAATAAGACACATTACGCGGCGTAATGCGATTTAATGTGAAGTGGTATATGAAGGGGTGCGGGACGATGGTGGTTTGTGAAGGTGGCAAGGTAGCTGAACGAGTCATTAACCAGCCGTAGCTCTAATCAATTCCGTCTCACCAGAGTGAGTTCCTGTGCCCTAGGTGCAGTACAGGGGAACAGAGAAAAAGAGAGAGAGAGAGAAAGAGAGAGAGAGATTGAGAGGAAGGGGGACAAAACTCGTCTTCCTCCCGCACAAGAACTTCTCTCCTCCTCTATCTCGTTAATAAAAGCCAAGATGGCGAGCGACGGGGGGTCGGCGAAGCAGCGCGGCCCCCCTGCGGTTTTGACGGCTCTATCCCCGGTTTCTCGTTAGGCTAAGGAAGATGCCCGGCGATCTCCTACGCCGGTGTCGGCGGCGGGATGGAGACGCACGAGCTACGAACGGCTCCCGTGGCGCGATGCACGTCGTTGCAGCACGTCACTATCACGCGCCTAAACACACCTCGTGCATCATTCCGCCGATGCTCCTTTGTTTTCTGTTGGACGGTGTGTCCGCATCGCGCCGCGGTATGCCCCTCGATAATCCACTCGATAAACGCTTCTATATTCATTTCGCTTGAATTAGATCGTCTATTTCAGCAGCACTTCGAGAAACTTTCTTTTTGTTTCTTTATTACATTTTTCTATTTTCTAAATATGTGCTTTAGTTTCCATCTACAGAATAGAACCAAATTTAAATTGTTGGAAATGCATTTGATTATGCGCTTATTTCACTCCTGCTTTGATCCACAAGTTTTCACTTTTAATGGATACAGGTGCACTAAATTTTATCTGCACTGAAGTGGAAGGTTTGATGGAAACTAGACCAGTTCAAAATTTGACTTGACGTTTTTCAACGTTCGCGACTATTGCCTTCTTTTTTTTGTGTGTACATTAAGAGAAAAAAAAGGTACGACAAAAAGAATCAAGACACGAACATCAATACGTGTCAAGTCAGTGTCACAATTATAATCTTAGACACTATTCTAAGCACTTCACGTTCAAAATAAAGTGACAAATATTACAAAAAAGTATTTCTATATTTTGTCATTTTACTTGATCTCGGTCGTTAAGAAAATCCGTAGGAGGGATTATCGGAATCATATCGATTAGTCCAACCTGGAAAGATAACTCGCGCATCTTCTCCGGATGGCTCCTGTGGCGCTGTACGTAACGCAGAACGTTGCTATTACGCGCATTCAAACAGCGTGCCCGTCGGCGCTGCGATACTTCTTTGTTCCCCCTTTGTTGTAATTATATTACTCGCGAGTTAATGTAATCCAGGAACACAGATACTGATTGAGTTGATACCGCTCGGGCGCGCTGCTGCTTTATGCTGCGCCTGTGGCAAAGTATAAAGTTTCATATCGTATCAATCAAGCGGGGAAGGAGGATATTATTACACCTATCGAGGCCTCGCGAATACGGAAGAATACTCGCTTCAGTTTCTCTATACAATTTCTCCTCTGCGCACATCGAGCAAACGATTCACACCTTTGTTCTAATATCGAATTGAAAAAGTTTAATTTTTTGTATTAAATCGTAATCGAGAAGATCAAATCATGATTCAAGAAATCCAAGTGAAGGAATATCTAGCCAATTACATCTATCTCCTCATAGTATACGTTATTCGAGAAATCCTGGGAACGTCTTTGGGATGATCAGAGAATTCTCTGGGCGTCTTTAGGATGTCCCTTGGAGGTCTGTGCTGTATAATAAGTATAATATACGTATCTAAAATATAGTTTATAATTAGTTAATTTACAAATAATATTAATTTATACAATTAAAATTAGCTACCAACGTGTCTAAAAACTAGGAGATAATTAATTTTTACTTTTTAACTCTTTACGAAGCTTGCGCGTCGATCTCAATGCAAAGGTTAAAGAAACTTCAAAACACATGCTCTATGTTCTACGCTTCGAAGCTGGCTGTATTTCCACACTTGATTGCTGCAGCCCCAATAAATCATGCGGTGATGATCATGTAATTCATGCAAATAGTGCTATGGCAAAATGAAAGCAAGGGTGCGTTTGCGCACGCAACTATCCATCGTTGAGCCTCTATTAGCTAGGCACTCATCGATCTTCTTCGTCCTGTTTCCGTCCCTTCGAAGGCTCATATTATCGATCTCCTTCTCTAGGCGACGACGTCACGGCGCTGTGCGTCGTAACGACCCGCGTAAGTTACCATCGCGCCGGAACCGGAGGAGAAATCCTTCGGCGAAGGATGAGGAAGTAGGCGAAGCGGAGGAGATATATATGAGCAGGGCAGAAGAGGATTACTTACAGTGAAGGATTGAAAGTGGATATCAGGGAAAGTGGTCCGATCGTGAAAGAAGAGTAAATATAATGAATCCATAAGGAAACAAGAGGAAGACACGAACAAGAAAACAGAAAGATTACAAGTGAAGAAAATAGTTGGAGATGGCAGTTAATTCATGTAGTAGTTTATCTAGAATGGTAGGAATGTAAAAAAAATGGAGAAAAGCAAAAAAAAGGTTAAGCAGGGATTTGAAGAAGCACGATTCCGATGATGTTGAGGATCAATGGCACGAAATGAATTAAAAGAATCGGAATAAATGATAAAGAAAAGGAAAAAACGCGATTGGACGCGGAA
This sequence comes from Acromyrmex echinatior, assembly GCF_000204515.1. Next base: position 169,599 of record NW_011627527.1, on the reverse strand, counting down.
AGAACGATGATTGGAGGTGGAGAGAAGCAAAATCGAGATGAAGAGGGCGATATCGGGAGGCGAACGCGATATTTAGCTGGGGGGATAAATTCAGCGCACGAGGAGGCTCGTGAACAACAAGGGAAGACAAGGGAGACGATGAAGAGGAGGAACAGGTAGGAAGGGCGCGCAATGGAAGGAAGGCGAGAGACGTAGGGAAGACGAAGAGGGTGCGGAAGGAGGTGGATTCGAAGGTGGTGGAGATTCGCCGTGGAGGGAACAGGGGCGATGGTGAGGAGGCGGGAGGACATGAAGTCTCCCTATCGCAGATGAGATCAGATCTCTTCTGCTTCTCGCTTGCACAGCCGGTTGGGGCCCGTCGAGCCCTCTCCGTCGATCTCATGATCTCGAGGCTCGATGTTGGTATAGCAAAACACTGTCGGGTGATGAGCGTCATTACCCCCACCGCGGTTGGTAGAGCAAGAGGGCCGTACGTCGAGCGGCCATCTTGGCATGAAATCGCGGGTCCGACGAAAGCCACGGACCGATGAACGCTGCCGACCGGCTGGTGGAATACCGTCCTGCACGAGGATCGCGTGCCGCATAGACCGTAATTACGATTCATTAATTAAGGCGTAAGCGGCGACCCTATGTCTGAGACCGTCACCGATCTGCTTTTTATCAAATGCTATTAATTCTCAATATCGATCAGAGTTCCATAATCTCCTTCGGCGTTATCTTTAATAAGTAGATGATTTAACAATACACGAGTTGGTAATGGAATGTTCAGAACATTAAATTAATTAATTTAACAAATTTTAATTTTATAATTATATTTTTAACTAGTATGTTATCCTAGTAAATGCAGAATATGACATTACATAACATCATAACGTTATATAAATGTGATATTTTGTGTTTATTGGGATATTATGATATTAAATTTACGTTCCTTTATGAGATAGAATAATATAAAAATAATCAATTTTAAGACTTTTGGGCAATATTATTTTTCCTTTTCTAAAACAAGATTTTAAAGAAAATTATACTTGAGAGGAAGTTATGGTCACTTGAGTCATTTCATCTATCTAACTTAAAAATTAAACATAGTCCCTATAGAAGAAGAAGCTGATTATTACCATGATTCCTTTTGATTGACATAACAATCAAAGTGTAGCGGGAACATATACATATTAAATACACACACATACACACACACACACACACACACACACACACACACACACACATTTTACATACACATTCATTTCAAACATTTTACATTTAAATTTATATAAAATTATTTTTTATGCATAGTCGAACTCTGTTTTCTATAATAAGAATACTATTATTAGTTAAACCTATCTCTTTTTTTTTTATTTACGTTCTAATATTCATAATTTGAACAGCATTCGATATTCTGGAACATTTTAGCGATAATGTTATAGTGAAGAGCATAAAAAAAGGCTCAAATGCATATCGAACATTGAATTGACATTTCTCGTATGATACTCATCGAAGGAAGGAGGCATTCGGTAATGATCCGTAATTAATCTGACTTTCGCTTTGCGACGCCATTTGCAAACACGACAGTGGCGACCATGTAACAGCGCGAAAAACTTCGTTATTACTCGTTGCACGCTACAGCCTACAACGCGAAATTATAGCGTAACAACTTCTGTCATTGCCGCAGACAGCCCTTCATTTGACCACTGTCACGTGACAGATGCGACGCTCCGCCTCTTCCTACGTGCTATATTTAGTCAGAGAGATGTCTCAAATTATTGTTATCGGCACTGCACAGTCTGGAACGAACATATTTCTCATGTATTATATATATGTGTATTAATTTCCGTAATAATTCTCCTTTTTTTTTCTTTACGAAGTAATGTTTACCACAGAAGCGAGGTACCTTTCCGCCTTTGGTCGGCCAATAATCGCGAATTTATTGGTGCGTGACGAAAATAAATGGAAATCCATTAAACATGCAATAAAGATTCAATTATGCGCATTACACGAACATTTGTTTCGCTGATTAATTATACGGTGCTGGGATTGCACTATAGTTATGTCTGTTCACTGAATTAACATGTCTCATCCAAGAACATCATCTTCCCCGCTTAATAATCGGTGTGACGCTCAACTCAACGATAGTTAGCCGATCGTAGCAGATTATTGTGTGTTGACACGCGATGCAGTGAGCTTATAATGAGACGTTATGCAAGATGCAGAGAAACGTCGAACAAATGTCACAAAATAAGCAACAGTCTAATTTATAAGAATAAAGTGTAGATAACCTTGGTAAAAATTTTTCATAGAATTTTTATACGAAATGGAACATTTTTCAAAAATATTGAGAATCTTGTATTTATATTTTCTTAGAATTTTTCATATATATGGATTCTGAAATATTTTAAAATTTCTAAGATTTTTCATTCTAATTTCTAAAAAAAATATCTTCTTTCAGATTTTATAAGATTTTATCAGAAATTAGAATGAGAAATATTAGAATATTTCAAACTTTACATACACGAAGAATTCCAGAAAAGATCTAGACTTTCTCGGCACTTTTGATAAGTATGTTCTAATTTGTATAAAATATTGAAGATATTTTCTAAAAAAATTATAAAATTATTCAAAAAATTTAAACCATTCCGAAATTCACAAAATTAAAAAAAATTATATTAAAAATTCTTAAAAAATTTTTAATAAGGAAGGAATAAATAAGCAGAAATAAAATATCGAGGATAATGGAGAATCGAGAAATTTCATAATTTGGCTATAAATTTTCGTAATATTTATTCCGTAATATTTCAATGAAACAAGCATTTAACTTCGCCTCGGAGCTAAAATGAGAATGATCGTAAATCGACGAGTGGAAAAAGTTACTCGCGTTTTTCGTGCGGCACGTTTTTGCCCATCGTTCGCTCGTTCGCCATCGGCCGCTCGTTGTCCGAAGAGTATTTGTTTTACGCATAAGATGAGCTCTTTCGTCGTTCCCTTTCTCCCTTCCTCGGTTCTCTCCCACTCAGCCACTTTGTCCGACGATCTTTCTCCTTTTGTTCTTGTTCTCGTCGAGGAGAAGCCGCACCTCGCGCCTCTCGTTGCTTCATTTGTTTATCGGCCCTCTTTATTACCTGCAATTTGGCGCTCACTCGCGCGAGGGTAATTTCATATTGGTTTTCTGCTCCCTTGCCCTTCGTTCCCCGAGCCATCACTTCTCGCCTCCTTCGGTTTCCCTTTCTCTTCTTCTCTTCATCTTCCTCTTCTCCTACGGCTCTTCTGCTTTTCTAGTGGACACTGAACGAGCTCGGTTACGAGCGTACTCGGCGTCAATTGTTATGCGAACGAGAAATGTTGTAAGGCGACGAGATGGCAATAGAGTGGATGGGACATGTTTTGTTATGCGACGATTATTGTAAATTCGCCAGACAATTGTGGAGTATTGCAAACTGTCTGACTATATGTACTTAATAATAAAATAAGAGTATGATACATAAAGTTTACAAATTCGAAAGCAGTCTAATTCTTAAGTAAAGATTTAAAAAAATTTTAGAAAATTATTTTTCAGAAAAAAACTTATTTTATAATAATATTTAAAATTTCTATTCAATTTTATCTCCTCTATTCTCCTTTTTAATTTAAAAGATTTTGAAATTTCAAGTTTTTAGATACAACCTAAATAGACATGTGTATTACACTTTCACATGAATTCTAAATCATCAAACGAGAAACCTATTTAATTATTTTTCTTTCTTCTATTACAAATATCAATGAAGAATGTAATAGAAAGTATGTCTTAAACCATGCACCTCTTCATACATTAACATTAATCCCCTGGAGATATCAGACATGATAACATCGCGCTATCCCGCCCTCGACATCTTGCAACACCCCTTTATACACGACATTACCAAGTACGAGAACCAAGACGCGATTTCATTTTCTTATCAGATCCATCGAGGACGGTCGAATGCGCCGATTGACCGTTGCTCGATAACGTGTACAGGTAAAGGTATATAAATTCTAACCGAGCAAGAGAGCGAAGATGAAAAATCAATATCATCGGCGCGCGCGCGCGCGCGCACTGATCATTTAAGGAACCAACGAAGGGACCTGTACCATAGAATAACGCGGGATGGAGGCGTCGAAATACTCCAAGTACAAAGATGGTTCATACTCTTGTGTATCTTGAGGTGATTTAAAACACCGAGCGCGCTTTACCACGCCCCTCACCCTTTTCCGACCGTGGACGTGGCGGAGCCCTCGGGCCCGTGCAAAAAAAAAAGACACAAAAGGACAGCAGCTTTCAGCACGAAAAATCGCTGTTGCTGTGTACGACGGTGCGGGAAAGAGCGAGGAGGCGTGGTAAGAACGGAGGAGAGAAATAGGATGGAGGAGGCACAGGGCCCCGGATAAATGAAGACGCGAGGTAATCGGGGTCTCCGCGGCCCGCAAAAATAATTATCCGCTCTGGGCGCGCCGCTGTTTGTTAAAATGTCAGAGGAGTGGGTGGAGCGCGTCGAGACGCTCGCGAAGCGTTTCAGGATCTTCCAGCTCAGATTCTTTAGTCTTCCTGAGAGCGAGAGAGAGAGAGAGGGGGGGGGATGCGTTCGTGTTTTCTCCCCCTCGCACGCAGTCTTCCGCTACATTGAAGCTGTGAGAACTATATTTATAGTCGTATATGTACTGAGAACTCAGTTCAAATTATCTTCGTGATGTAATACATTTTAATCAATAAATACAAGTGTCGATTTGACATCTGTAATGTCGTACTTGTAATCGATCCTTATTGAAGAATACAGATTTTATAAGAAAGATAGCCAAAGACACATACGGATTTCGAGAGTTGATCTCATATTCGTGTCACGTTTGTAATTTACTTGAAAATTTTAAATAAGAATTTAATTCATAATATGAAAACATGTCGCTTCTTTACTTCATAAGTGAAACTCAAAAACGTGATTTTCAAGTTATTATCATACCATAAATAAATTGAATAAATTCTATTATTCTATCAATCATCAAAAGTGATCTAATTTAACTTCATAAAAAAAATCATTAAAATTGTCACAAGAAAGGAGTCTAACCAATTTAACCACCTTGATAAGGTCTAAGATAAGCACAAATTTAAAATTTTTAAAAAGATTAACTACTGCGTAAAATTAACTAATTTTATAGGCATATTAATATTTAAACTACAAATAAAAAAACTGCAAATTTTTAACGAGATTGATTAAAAGAATTAAACTCTGAAACAATTCTTGCAAAACACCGCGATAAGATTTTGGACGGATGTAACATTTCTAGGAGGGGGGGGGGGAGAGGAGGATGATTCAAAAAGTAAAAATTTTCTTGTAAAGAGATGTAATAGCTATGACGACAGATAATCTTTTTAAAAATATTTCTGTAAAAAATGAAGTCACAATCGGATTATTAATTTTAGAGAAAACATCTATCTTAAAAATACGATTTCGAAAAAAACGCAAAAGAAGATTCAAAATTTTTTAAAAAATAAAATAATCTTATCGCTAATCTGCTATGACTGATAGAAGCATCTATTCTTAAATCTTTAAGAAAAAGGTCGATTTTTCAAAATTATAGGATCATCAGCTCCCTTAGAAGAATTCGTCGAAATTATCACAACTCAAAAGGTTTTTTAGATTGTAAAACAAAAATGTGACAAAAACAACATTTTTTTTTGCCAATATTATTTGATTAATTAATAATTTAAAACTTAATTTTTTTAATTGTGTCACTTTTAAGGTAAAAGCGATATCAAGACAATAGTCTTCCATTAACACACTCACAGAGCTCATAATATCTTCCTTGTAGTCTTAAGTCGGGTCGGATCTTATTCGATAGGTGTGACTATTGAATTATCGGCGAGGCATTGTAAGATTATCGCGAGTATTTCATTCGATACATTCTGATCATAAATACGGACCTGGGAGAATCGGGCACTCGCCACACCAGCGTTTGGCATATAGTTTAATTTACGCTCGCGGCTTCTAAGAAATTCTTTGTTTAACAGCATTCAACACGGTAGAAAGGTGCTCGCGCCACAAATCGACGCGTAGGCGTGCGAGATTGGCGATTCTACCAGTTTATCTCGGCACGATTGTGATCGTTTCGCATCGCGTAATTGCGAGGGTACGTCAAATTATATGCGAATCCCCTTCATGCATCGTGGATAGATTAACGCGAGTGAAATTATGCTATAAGGCTGTTTTCTCGCGATTACTTCCTTCTTCGTCGCCATCGCGAGGAAACGTCAGCGTCAGATGGGAATTTCTTCGGAGTGGGTGATAAGGAAGTGAATCATCTCGCGAATTTTCTATCTTTTCTATCTCATATTTTGTAGACAGAATTTTTTTGTTACATGCATATGTGTGTAAAATTTAAGAAATAATAATTTAATAAAAAAACTTAATTATAATTTTACTTTTATCATAAATCACCCTCAATTTATTCCCTCAAATAAAGAGTAATAAAAATCGAATGGAGGATTAACAAAGTATTAAAATTGATAAAAAATATTATTTTTTATTAAAACTGATTTTTAATCTATTATACTATTTGTTAGGTATAGAATATTTGCATCAATGTTTGAGGATATTTTATACTTGCTATTCAATGACTAAGACTATATGAAATAATAAAATCTCTATTTATATAGTATTTTTAGATATGTGAAATAGCTTGCTCAACAATAATTGTAAACTTAACCGTAGTTCACTAAAATCAATGAAAAATATTTGCCGTAAATTTACCTTCAAATTTATCGCAAAATAGAACTTTTTCTATTTTGAGGTACCTACTAATCATCGACGTGTCATATCATCTCCTTGCGTCTTTTTCGTCATGCAATTAAATTAGCGTATTCTAAACGACACGTTTCCCTTTCCTCCCCAAAAGAGATCGGATATAACATGTAATGATATTTCTATCCCGCGTCTCTGCGCGTCATCTTTAAAGTCGAGATTTATCGTTTCCCGACCCGTCAATCATCGACACGTTAGAGACACGATATCCTGCCAATTATCGTAATAACTCATCGTCGCGGATGGTATCTCTGGCAACTGGGAAGAGAGGGAAGAGAAGCAGGCCTGACGAACGAAATTTTTTCGTCAAAGGAGTCCGTTGTACCTGGGACACGAGGAGGCGCGTGAGGTCGTCGACTGCATGAGGCCTTGGCATTAAGAGACCCAGAGAAGAACGGAGAGAGAAAGGAAGAGAAAGAAGAGGATTGTCGAGATCCCTGAAGGGCTTGCTTGGGGGTTGAACATTTTAAAGAATTTAAGGGATATAAAAGATGAATAATATTAATCTTCTGTAAGTAACCACAATATTTGTTTCTATTGATCAAATGACTGAAAAGATTGCAGATAAACGGATGAATTGAACCGATTCTAAAATTTCCTAGCAAATTTCAAAACCGTAAATCTATAATAAACTTAGTCCTCGGTGTAACTACATCTTATTGCCATATGTATATGCCGAAAGAAAAAAAGAATTGCTTTTTCCTGAAAAGCGGAAATCTTCATTTATTTGAGACCTCATATTATATGGTCACGGAAAATAAAGTAACTATTGTTAGTTAACCTTTACCTACGTTGTAATCTATCTTATTGTAAAATATCCGGTTTGGTCATGCTCCAAGTAAAATATGAATCCTTAAACGGATTATCGTATCCTGTGTTGTGATGATCCTGCCTGATGATTTTGAGTGTTTGGAATGTTTAGACAGTCATGGAAATTTACCAAAAAATCAAAGAATATAATTTTGAAACACTTTTTGTGAAAGATATTTCAGAAAGGCTAAAAAGCTTTCCAGATCGGAAAAACAATATTTTCTGATTGATTTTCAACAGTCGTCCAGATAAAGTTGTTAGAAATATTATAATTTTGGTGATTATGTAAAGTATGTTATTTGCAACACAATGACAGAGAAACATAAAATATATTAGGTGTTGGAATTAATTCGTAGCGTTTTTTAATGAAAGAATGTTATTTATTTCACATGAGCATTAAAAAATACATTAATGAAAGTACTTCCCATCACTTGTAAAACGCTACGAATTAATTCCAACACCTAATATAATAATGTAATAATATAATTTAATTGCAATACATAAAATATATAAAATATATAAAATATATAAAATGTATAAATATGTATATATAAAAATGTATAAATATGTGATATCTTAAATTTACTTTGTCCATTCATTTCCCGTTGTTCTGTGTGGAATGGAACAATAAAACTTTGTCGCGCAAATATTATAATTAATAAATAGCGTGAAGTACTTGAGTGAATGAAAACTTTTTCCTCACATTTCTTTCTTATTCTTAATCGGACACATTCCAATCTCACTCCGATAAGATAAAGAACACTTATGCAGTCGTAAAAACGCCCTTTCAGATAATTCAGAGTCAACCTGCCATCGAGCACCCTACAAAACGCGATCACGCCGAATATGTTAATCGCGGGTGCAGCTGTCCCGTTTATCGTCCCGCGCGTTCTTTCGGGGCAGAGAATTTCAGTCTCGAAACACACACGAGGTGTCCCGACGTGCGTTTGCAGTGGAATAAGATCGTAAAAAGGGTGTTCTCTCGGTCGAAGGCGCGACGTTACGAAGCGGCTTTTACGGTGAGGAGCGGACGAAAGAGAAGGCGAACGAGAGAGATCGGAAGGCACCGATCGCGTTGCTAGCCCTGTTCGGTGTCCAGGGCCGTGCTACGTTGGCGCCGATTTATAGCCGACAGATTTGCGCGACAAATTTTACTGCAAGCATTCATGGATGAGGATACTTCTCTGCATAAGGCCAGGGACAAGCCATTTCTTCTTTTCTCACGCTTTCTCTTCTTCCATCAAATAGCCAATGGAGTAATTCAACATGTTCGTTCTAAGGAGGTTTGTTGTAGGTTCAATGTGAATTGATTTTTTTAGCTAATGATATATTATTACATATATTATATATATTAGGTGTTGGAATTAATTCGTAGCGTTTTACAAGTGATGGGAAGTACTTTCATTAATGTATTTTTTAATGCTCATGTGAAATAAATAACATTCTTTCATTAAAAACGCTACGAATTAATTCCAACACCTAATATAAGGTTAAAAATTGAAGCGTTACTTTATTTGTATCATGCCTACATTTAAAAAAATTTTTATTTATTTAATTAATTGATAATAAAATAATCAGTAATAAAAAATCTTAGGAATATTAAAAAAATAATTTTATAGGAAATACTTTAAGCTTTCACGTCAAAAATCAAAATTTTTTTTGAACATATGACAAGTCTACAATAAAGCGAGAATAAAATTTCCTATTTTATCCTGCTTGTAGTCTTTTACATATATGTAAAGATGACCAAACTCAAAAGATATAGTGACCCTTCAAAAGTAGAGATTTTAAGCTTTAAAATCCTTTTTTTAAATTTAAATTTCGTTCTTTTTTAACGGAGTTAAAGTTGTTTAAATTTTGAAGTTCGTAGCACTACGGACTTTTTGTTTGAATCCAATATATTGTATATAAAATTAAGATCCACTCTCTAATAATGATACTTTTCATATGTACTTCAATTGTGTTCTTAGATATATGATTACACATTCCTTAATTATTCAAACATGTAAAATAAAAAATTCATATAAATATACATGTATGTATACAATATACATACATACAGATATATTGATATATGTATATAAATTTATATATAATCTATATATAAATTTTCCATATAGAAATACGGAAAAGATTGGAATAACATGATTTTTAGATTTTACCTTGCAAAATTAGTTCTTTTAAATTAAAAAATTCAAACGATCTTTACTCTCGAAAAAAAATTTAGCTAGATACAAATCTAAAAATAATTTTGTTGGACTATAATAAAAATAATTAGAACTCAAACATGTGCAATGCTGCCAAAAATTGTGATATTCTAGCGACTAATTTGAGCATCTAACGTAATTATTTTGATGGCCTAATAAAATTCTTTTCAAATATAAATCTAAATTTTTAAACACTTTAGCAAAAGGTAATTCTATTCATAAAATCTGATGTTAAAAGAAAAATTGAAAATTTCGGAGTATTTTTTATTCATGTCACAGCCAGTCAAATCTAATTAGATATCACCATAAGAAACAACCGATTTCCTTGTCATCGCTCGAAACAATTATCTTTCACGTTTTGCTCCTATATAAATGCGACAGGAACAGAGATAAGGTAATCGGCGATCGGAGCCGCCCATCGATGGACTTTCCTCAATTACGTACGTCCCCGCCTGGGGCAGACATGGCAGTCGCAGTGTCTCGGTGTTTACGCCGTTTTCTCTTAATTCGACGTAACCTCGGAATAAATTGGATAAATTGACGCTAAAGCGAAAACACCGGTCGTTTAAGGGGCGCTCGATGCGCATCGGCGTCGGTTAACAACGCGACGACGATCCTCGTGCGATCGATTTGCGAGCGGACGAGCGAACGGAGAGGGAAGGGGGTGTTCACGTGAAAGCAGCGGCGAACGAGCACCGTCCATGTACGCACCTAAAGTCGACTTGCATACACACTGACTGGGCCGGCCGGTGCAACGATGCACCATGATTACAAGCGAGAGTCAGTGCTTACGTTGGTAATATTAATGTCTCGAAGGGATCCTTTACAACCTCATACCCATCAGTCGCACGCACCGTCGCTCCCTAACCAAGTTAAATAATACCTGGATACCAAGCAGTGGCTCTCAGCTTGATTCCGTAAAAATCCGAGTCGAAAATTTGGAAGAATCAAGAATAATCTCAGGAAGGTGCTATATTCAAATACTTATAGCACATGTTAATCCCAAACTCGCCTGGCTTAAATTTCTGTTGATTGTTAGAAATTAATAGGACTTTTTAAAATGTTATTGTATTTCTGTCATAGTCACAATAGATGAATGTTGGGAAAAAATATGTTTTATCTTCTTGAGATGAGTAGGGAGAATGTGAGATAAGTAGGATTGACAAGTAAGGTATTACATTAGAAGAAAACGTAAGCCGTTTATACACTGGAAAAAAGATTAAGTCAAACAAATGCCTCAACTGAACATAGAAAACTTTCAGTTGAGGCATTTTTTGACAGCGACCAAATATTTTATTTATGAAATAGTAATTTAGTTATTTGTGCTTAATATTCTTTTCAATTTTAAATATTTGTTTACATCAACGAAGTTTGATATTTTTGTTCGGTTTGTTTTAAATGTTATAGACAAAACAATATATAACCTGATGAGGGCCATTTCGATCAACTCCGATTAACTTTGATCGATGATTAGTCTATTGAAACTGATCAATCGCATTTGTCATTTCACTTAACGACAGATGCGATAGGCCATTTCTAATAGACTAACCTTTGACTAAAGTTAACCGAAATTAGTCGACGTAGCCCCTAGTGTTACACTAGAAAAAATGTTTTATTCTGTTTAAATTAAAGTTTTACTGTAAAAAACAAAAATTTGAAATTTATCCAACAAAAATGTTTAGTTAAAACCAATTAAACTGTTTAATTGGTGTAAATAAATATTTTTATTATTTACAAATACAAAGCTGAAATGTATTAAGTAGAAGCATTTAAATTTTTATTGTTATATATACAAAATATTGTTGTTGTTAAAAATACCAATTTTGTTAAAAGTACTAAACATTACATTTTCTTAGTGTACCATTACAAACATTTTTTTTTAAAGATTGTCATTTTTTTTTGTAACAATAATAGTAACATTACATTTTTATAGTATCGTGCAGTAACAAATTTCAACAGTTAATTTTATCGTTATTTTCTCTATTATTTTTATATCTATTTAATAAATTCTTTATGTGGAGAGAGATAGAAATATTTTATTTAAGTAAAAATTTAAATACTTTAAATAAATTTAAATAAATGTAAATATGTGTATGTTACCGTCCATACTGAAAATCTAGTAGTAATGTTTATACAGTAGTATATATAAGTTAACAAGATGTAATGAGTACCAAATATAACAGATTGAAATTATTTTGGATCGATCATTTTTAGCATATGTATGTATAAATAAATGTTTATATCTTTGAGAATTTCATTTTGGGACACACATGTTATGGATGTGAATACTTGGCCAGTACTTATTAAAATATTATTATTAACCATCTTGAACAAATATAATTATAGATATCTATTCAGAATATCTTATGTGCGTAACATACACACCGGGTCGTGCTGATAGCAGTCATTAAAGTCACCGATCAATTCGTTATATCGCTTAGGTATATCGTTATATCACTTCTCGTTTGGTATGACGAATGATCAAGGGAGGATGAGAAATATGCTACACATTGAACTACTGTTAGAAGACAACACCAATAACCAAAGAAACTGGAAGTTCGTGGATGCAGCAGGTGCAGACCGGACATAATTTTGGGATATGAGCACCTTTCGACCGCGAACGGGGAACCGCGCCGCCGGGGCTCCATGAATCACACCCTCGTTAACCCATACACGTTCTCGCTCTTTTTCGCTTTCTCTTCTCCTTCTTCTCCTCTTTCTTCTCCCATTCTTCTCCCGATCATCCGCCACCTCGAGACGCCTCTCGGTGCTCTCTTCGTTTCGTGTCTTCGTGTTCCTGCGCGTTTTCTTTCCTTCACCCATCCTCTCTCTTTCTCTGTTTGTCTTCCCCCTCTTTGTTCACCTTCTTCAGCCCGATATTTTGTAAAGCCTCGAGGTTATGACCCGGTAACACCTTCGCGCTCTAACAATTCACTTCGAAATCGCTCCAATTAACTGCACAACAATAATGTTAGCTCTCTTGCTAGCTCATGTCTAAAATTGTAGATTTCCGCTGTAATCGTTCTTCGAGACTTCCAGTTACTTTGTGAAGAGCGCCTCTTTTTACTGCAAGTTAACTGTTCGCGAGATTCAAACGTACAACGAATCGATTCTTTATATGGATAAGGAGATACACTGATATTTCATTCAATGTAATAAAATCATTATAAATTTTCATTATGAATATATAAATATGCAAAATATTTCTATATATGTAGGATAGAGTGGAGCTAATTATTTTTTATTCAAATTATTATAAATCTTCACACGCAATGATAGAATATGAGAATTGTTTTAAAACGTTGTATGTTCATCCAGCTTAATAATTAAATACTTATCAATTAATATATTTGGTAAATAAAAAAATATTTTGTTTTATTATAAAGAAACAAAGTTATTCAATAAATTCAACCTAAGGAGCATGTCGAGCAACCCCCCGAAGGGTAAGTTGAATGGGTGAAAAAGGATTATATAATATATATATTAATCAAATCTTTATTTAAGTTTTTATATTATGTATAATAATTTATAATATTCTCTCTTCAAATATTTTAATTAGCAAAATTAAGAAAAATTAAAAAACTTTACTTTTTATTAAAAATTAATCATAGAATATAAATTAACTTTGAATAAAAAAACATCAATAAAGACAGATTTTATTTAAGTAATTGAGTTTATGTGATTAATTGTAGGACACTTGGCCCAACAAGACCCATATTGGTGTCAATCAAAATATTTTTATATAACTAAATAATCGTAAAAATAACAACTTGACTATTAAAGTAAAATACATTAACAACTTATATAAAAAAATACATCTTTTATTAGTTTAAATTATCACGTAGATCATTCACCTAATAATTTTATTTTTGATATACAAAAACTAAAAGACACATGTTTGATTATTAACAGCCGCACATGGATTATAGTCAGTAATCTCCATTTATGCTATTTTATACAAGCGTAGACATCCATATACATATATGTATTTTAGTTACTTAGATATTGCATTTTCCAACTTTCTCAACTAGTCCCGTTCTATCTTGTTTTACAAAAAAACTTGATATTTTTTAGACTTCTCTTGAATATGTTTAGTTCTTTAAATAATTACATAAATTATTATAATTATCATATTTATTAGATATATAAATTATAAGCTATCTTAAAAGCGTGAATAAATGGAGGCTCGTTTACATAATGAGAGATATTATTAAATATCGGAATTGGACTTTATTTGATAAGCTGATTGTTAATTAATTGACATATTGCGCGGCATCTGCTTTAATGAGTTTAATACCTCGCTAATTATCAGTAGCGGAAGACTTTTACGAGCGTTAAATGCTCACCTAAACGATCGTTGTAAATCATAGTTTAATTGGTCACCGAAAAAAAGCACGACATGGTCCAAAAGGAACACCCGGGACGGGGAAAGAGATGAATAAGGAGAGAAAATTATGCGGAGACGAGATTCACTAAGTTCGAATATTCGAGGATAGTAATGGCGTTCTCGCGTTTCGATAAATTACACGACTCGATCATCGGGTAAATTGGAAATTCCGTCGATGCCTAGCGATTATGATTAAACGTAATTAAAGCTTGGAATGATATATGAACTTAAGTCGAAAAGAGAAAATTGTCAGGGAAGCGGAGAAACAACATTAACCCTTATTATACATGATTGGACTATTTATGTATTGCGTATTTCTTTTTTTTTGAGATATTACGAGCACTGGTAAGTATTTTCTAATAAAGATATTAAAATACATATAAGAATTATTTAATAATTTTTTGTAAATACTTTTGTGACTTTTGCGAGTATTTTTTTCAGAGATACCAAAGGATTATCACTGTATCGTGATCCATTCAAGCCAACGTTATCTTATTTCACTTCATTAAGGCGAGGAGTTTCTCTTATGTTAATAGAATGTCGTGCTAACTGTTAATAAAAAAGTGAGATCCGTGAAGTTAGTACGACATTTTCTATTAATATGAAAGAACTAATGACAGTTCCAGTAGCATTTTTCATAGTTCTACAGTTCCATATAGAAATAAAAAAAGAGATGAGAGAGAAATTCACCCTGAAAGTGGTCTCACCGAGATCAGAATGTCTGGTCACATCACGTATATTGTGAAAAAAAAAAAAACTCCGAGATACTCTGTCACTATTTACCATTCGCGTGATCGTCTTCAGCGGCGCTCTCGCAACGATGCATCTTTTTACAGACGAACACTCTCATCCCTTACCCAAGGAACGGCGTTCCTCTAATTAACCACTACGTTGGTGGATTTTTCGACGCGTAAACACGTCGCTATCGCTCGTCGCGTCATGTCGCGGCGCGAGGGGGAGGATTAAAGGGCGAAGAAGCCCGTGAAGAAAATCCATTTGTTCAGCGATGACGAGGCTGGCGGCTCCGTAACGATCCCTCCCGTTCGTTCGTTTTGGCGGTCGATTGAAAAGTCAGCGGCTGACTAATGGACGTGGGCTAATTGCCAACAAAGGCAAATCAATCTCCATCGCGCAGCGCGGGCTAGTTGAGTCGTCGTCGCTCCGTCGACGATGTGTAAAGCGTTAAACGGCTCGCGAGCGCCTCCCGACGCGCTGACAGGTACCCTGAGCAATGGCGTAGGGTCTCATCACAGAGTCTTAAGATATATTCATTCCGAGATCACGGATGCCATTCCTTTTCCTTTTTCCTGAATGGAAATTTCAATCACATTTCGAATATTTAATTATGTGATTAATGTTTTTCTATATCTATTAATATCTTTTTAATGGATCTTGAACATTAGAAGCTGCAACGTTTCGTAATGAAATCTTTTTCGTTTGATATTTTTATTACTGTTATATCATTAAAGATATCGTAATTATTGCATGATTGGTTAGATGTCGAGTTCAATTGAAGTTGAAAAAACGTTATAGGAATGAAACCTTTCGAAGAGATAACGAAGAGCTGCAGAAGGCGAAGCTTCATGGACAGAGAAGTAGGAGGACAAAGAGGAGGATTTTATACGACGTGAATAAAGGAGAGGAGAGCAAAGCAAGGATCTAAAGGGAGCAAGGGAACAGGAGAGGAGTAGAAGAGGAGAGGAGTAGAAGAGCTCGTGGAACGAACGAGCGATGAGTTTACTTTTTGCCGGACTCTAATTAGAGACCAATTATATCGAGCAGGCGTTTGCCTCCACACAATGAACCGCGCGTTTAGAGTCGATACGCCGGTCGATTAACTCCTATTTGTTGCACGTTTTGTTCCCTCCTGGGGTTTTCGGGACCGCCGTTGAATAAATATGGCTTAAGGGTGCTTGCACACCGTGATGTCCGTGAATATCTTAGATGTATTAGCGTCGACAATACAGATATAATAATACACATTAAATTGAAAATTCAAGTATGTAAAATTATTCTATTTTTCATAATAAATTTTTCTTAGTATTTTAAGATGCTTACTAGCAGGGATCAAAAGATTTTTTTTTTAGTTCGGTTTAATAAAACATCCAGTAAATGTCCGGTTTCAGTTTTATTTTTTGACTAAAAAAATCAGGAAAGCATCAGGAACTCAAATTACGTTGCGACGATAATATGAGCGAGCGAACGAAATAGAACTATTTGCTAATATAATCAAGATGTTGGAAAATAACCTTGTGGACTTTTCCATATTTTTCGGAAACCTAAGATAATAAAAAGACTTGCGCAAAGAAAATATAATTACAGACGAAAGATTAAATTGACGAAATTTGTAATATTACTATTTCAATTTACGATTGTATTTCAAGTCCGATTAATCGGCGCACAAGTTATAATTGAAAAATGTATTTAAAATTTACATGTAAATATTATTATTAGACACCAATTAAAATCTAGCCTCGACCGTATTTAATCCTTCTTTACTTATTTGATTCAGCGATCTAGTTCAACTTTATTAAGATTATCCTAGCAACTAATTAAAATTATAAATGAAATTAAGATTGCAGAAAAATATCTTCTTCTAGTTTTCATATAATTATATATATATTATTATATTCGTATAATCATTATTATATGAAAATAATATTCCAATCTTCGTATAATTCTTATTAATATAAAAATAATATTATCGAAGAAGACAGAAGATGTCTGCTAATTTTCACGATTAAAGATTTCAAAATATATCACGCTACGCGCGCGCGCGGTGATAATAAATGCGAAGGTAAACGCGATTAATATATACAGTGGCACGTCGTAAATCTAAAAAATACCCCAACATTAATGCCTTTACGACCGTGGTATATAAAGAGGCCGTCGCTTACGGAGATTTTTCACGCGGCCACGGTTACGCCACCCATATTTCCTCGCGTTTGTCCGAGGGCATTTGCCATCCGGACGGTGCGGGATACACTCGCGGTATACCATATATCTACGGTAATACAGAGACGTAAGGCTCGCCCAAAACGAGCAAGGCGGGGAAAATGCGTATAAATGTACAAAGAAACGACGGAAGAGAGAGGGACCGTTAATCGGGCAACCTGCTTATTGAGCCAATTATAAGAACGTGGACAAATTCAAGCGGCTAATCAGCTTATGGGCATTATAATGCCGCATGGTAGCCGCAGGGGTCTGCGTGGGATCTGATAAAGTCTCCCTTATTTATTATGTACACCCCGTACATTCGTGGCCCGCGATGTACGTTGGGATGCGCTGTGCGCTACGTGGATGCGTTCACATTCGGGCCCACACGGCCCTCTTTTGGTATGCCCACGTGTGCGACGCAGCCACCGTGCAGAAGAGCCACTGACGGATTGTCTGGTGGCAATCGTAAACTGAGAATTTCTACTTCAATACGTATATAATTTCTCGATGGTCCCATTCTATTCCAGAGATGACGCTGCATTGTCATTGCATTGTCAAGAAATTAATACGAAATTAATATTCGGTATTTTTTAATCTAGATTATGTTTTTATATTTATACCACCGTTTGTTAAAATGTAGAAAAATATTTCAAGAATATTGTTGTGTGATTATATTTATTTTTTTGTTCCCTGTCTTTTAGATTTCAAGGTTTACGTGCTGTACTTCTTACGTTGTGGTTCTCGCTTAAAAGTGCACAGAAATATTTCAATTTTTTTTAGAAATGAATCAAATACGTTGCACTCGAGAATACGCGGGGCTTCGCGATATCGTAGTCCGGCGTTGAGAATGCGCGTTCCTGAGAGGGTTACCTGGCGCATCCCACACGGTCGGCTGATACCATGAGGTCCACCGTATATAATACAGATTTCATATGCTAATTCCTTGATTAACAATGCCGGGACGGAGCGTTTCATCATCCCGCGTTACCACCGACGTCTTAATACCGCGGATTTACATGCTAATTCGCCGAAGGACGGTGCGTCTCGTCCCTCTCGCCTCCACCAAGAAAGGGAGAACGTGTCCAGTTCGCAGCATCCGGAACGGAGAGCGGAACGCGTTCGAGCGTTTATCTCACGGCACATTATGCGAGGAGCAAGCGAGCGAGAGCGTGCGCGCGCGCGCGCGCAACGGGAAGCGGCCGATTATTTCTTGTCGCCAGTGTCGATGTAACAAAGTTGCCGTGGAATACGCCGCGTAATCTCGCGATCTTTTAGCCTAATCGATTTGCACGCCGCTTCGTCGCGGATTACGCCGGTCAGTGATGAATCGGCTGTTAGTCGCTCGCTGGGATTACCAGCGAGCAGATCATGTTCTTAGGCGAAAGAATGACAGACATAATTGAGATAAAAACTGAATGACTTGTTTTTATTCAAATTAAAATTGTAAAAAAAAAAACAGAGGATTATATCTATATTTTATTCTACACCGAAAGAATGGTTTTGCTGAAGTATCTGAAAATTTAGTTAGATATAGATTTAAAAATAATTTTATTTACCATCAAAATTATATATTATAAGATACTTCTCTCTCTAGTTCTAGAATGTTAAAACTTTTTACACAGCATTGTTAATAATGTTTAAGCACTCTACACAATTATTTTTTTATAAGTTAGAGAATCGAGATATTCCTAATTTCAAGTTAAATCCTATTTTTCCCAAAACCTTTTAAAAATAATTTTTTAAAAATATATATGTTGTTATGATGGTTGACATAACAAAATTATTTTCAAATTTGTATTTAACTAAATTTTTAGATACTTTAGCAAAACCGTTCATTTCGTGTATATTTTTCTTTTCGTAAAAATTTCCAAAATTGTCAAAAGATCATACATCTGAGAATAGTTAAAATTCCTTGTAGCTGTACAGAATAAAATTCATAAGAAATTTACCGCTTTTGATTATTAATTATCTTCTTACAGCTTATTTGAAAATAGATAATTTTTATTCCTACGGATTCATCATCTCATGGCAGTACAAAAAAATGTGAGGCATTGTCCGTTAATGCAATATGATTTATACAAAAATCAGTTTATGAAAATGACGGAATGATTATTTAAAGATATTACCTCTGACGCGACACTTTTTCTTCTTGTAAGACGTACACATTATCTCCGATGATAATTTTTCATTCCGTCCCCGTGACAAGCGAGTAACAGTGAAACATTGCTTAATATTGAATTAATTTCGGTGACGCTTACAGGAATGATAAGAGCGCGTTGGCGCGTATCTACCGAGAGAAGGCCAATCAAATTCTCATGATTCCGAATTAGCAGATGCTTTCGCCAGATCGAATGGGCGCCCCGCAGCGACCCTCGAAAAGAAACCCCGTGGAATGCGTGCCCAACCTTAAGATATTCACGACAACTATATTAGCCACTTCAGATAGGATCGGCATCATACTGCGCCAACGACATGCTCATGGTTAACCCTAAGAAAGAGAGAGGTCTGGTCCACGCAGCAGCATCCTTTCTTCCCTCCTCGCATCTCCCTTCGAGGTCTCGCGAATCGTGCGAATATATGAAGGTAAAATCTCAGTCTTTAGCGCATTAGTCAGGTGTCGGATATTTCCGACGCGATAGATACGCGCTCATTGAAAACTGTTTCGTCTTAATCTTGTCTTAATATGGTTGAGCGCAGTGTTCAACACAGACAACTGTGTTTGAAAAAGAAGGTTATAAAAACATTAAAAATAATATTTGTTCGGAAATTTTGTAGAAGGCACAAACATTAATTGTATGTATCTCTAAGTGATTTCAATAACTGCATACCTTGATAATTTTTATTTTTATTGATATTAAAAAAAAACGGTTTTACTGAAGTATCTAAAAATTTAGATAGATAGGAACATAATTAGGGACGGAAGAAAAAAAAACGATTTTGTTGAATTATTTAAAAATTCAAATATTCAGATTTAAAAATATTTTTGTTGGATTATCAAAATAATTATGTAAGAAATTCAACACGTATGATGAAAGTGTTGCAAAAAGTTTTGACATTCTAACAATCAAAGTATCCTACATAAATATTTTGCTGGACTATCAAAATATTTATGTAGGATACTTTGATTGTTAGAATGTCAAAACTTTTTGCAACACTTTCATCATACGTGTTGAATTTCTTACATAATTATTTTGATAATCCAACAAAAATATTTTTAAATCTGAATATTTGAATTTTTAAATAATTCAACAAAATCGTTTTTTTTTTATATAAGTCTAACGTGTTTAAATTAAATTAATCTAGTGTATTTAATTATAGTCTAGCAAGATATTCATAATTTTTGCGATGGACGTAATTATGTCGCGTTATGAATGTCAGCGTCATTGATACGTGCTAAATTTTATTCTATGAGATGATAACTATTCGAGGCCCGTAAGCAAAAGTCTGAGACGACGATTAAACTCGACGGACCGACAGGAATGAACGTCGAGATCGGACGAATAGATTTAGCAAGCCGAGTCAGCAAGCTGAGACATTTTTCGCATTTCGTGGAGGAGCGCGGACACGTGTTGCCGACACGGCCGTCTCGGTTTTATTGGAATTCACGAAATTTCTCTGATCGGCGCGTTTCCGAGGGAACCCAAAAATGCGATCCATGTCCGGATAGGCAAAGCCACGGGAAAAAATAAATGCCAGAACCGAGGAGATAGACTGTGATTAATTTGACGAGCTGACAGATATATAGCAGAGAAATCGGAATAATTCCGGTGAAGAGGAGAGAACATTAGAATCACGCAATTAATTTTTCTGAAATTAATTATGCCTGTGAATCACACGGCGAGAATTCGTTTTCTTCTAATCTAAAAATCATCATTAAATCACGAATTATTTACACAAATACGTTTGTCAATGCTGCCATAAATTCATTAAAAGTTATTATAATCCTTAATTAATCCTAAATATTTTTTTATTCAAATTTTCTTTTATTCAATTATCTCACATGTAAAGTAAAGATTTACTGAAATATTTAAAATTTTAACTATTTTAATTTTAAGATATATATCAATCTAAAAATATTTTTGTTGCACTATTAAAATAATTATGTAGAAAATTCAAACATGTTGAGAGCAAAGATAGCAATCGGTTTAAATATCCTACATAATTATTTTGATAATCCAATAAAATTATTTTCAGATCTGTACCTACATTTTCTAGTACTTTAGCAAAACGTTCTTTTCGCATAAAAAACAATTTGTTAACAAAACATTTGCCCATGTAACAGAGAAAATTATTGGAATTCCTCACGAAATTTAATGTGGTACGCGCTACTAATTGTGCTCGTTGCCAGCACCGATTGGTATTCTATACAGCCGCTTTACTCGGGAGACGTTTTATCGTGACTTCCTTTGCGCGTGATCACTGAGCGAGCGAGGAAATCTGACGAAAATTCATGATCGATTAACAATGCCGCGCGATATTGACTGCCAGCGCGACATTAATACATTACTCTCTGCGTCGCCGCAGACTTCCGGCTTCTGATGAGTCTCGCCGTTCGACTGCAGCCGTCTCGAGACTGCATTCGATCGCGTATGCAGCGCGTGTAGTGACAACGGTTGAACGATGCAGACGGTGTCAACGGTAAATGGTTATGACGGGGACGCCTTGAATCTTTGATTTCCATGATGTCACATTACACGGAAACGCTCGTCGTCGACACGCGATCGAATATCGTCAATGATAAAGCGACTTCGATGAACCGCCGGACACAAATTGCGCACTAATTTATGAATTACCATTCAATGATCCTTCGATCAGTCAGTAATATTCTCATTTCCTAGTTTTGCAATTAATGAAAAAATTGTTGTATGTGTAAAATTATAAAAATATAAATCTTGATCTCATCAGGACGAATAGTTTAGCTATGGAAAAACGTACATGTGTTTCCTCTGTAAAAGAATAACAGAACATCGTCTCGAATTTTTTTTCAGATAACGATATTTATTTTAGTTTCAGTTTCACATCCTGATGATAATAGAAAACATATCATTAATGATAACGATAATCAGACATCCTGTAGACACAACGGACTAGTAATAGACCATTAATTAGGCGATAATATGTTGAGATAGAGAGAGACTCTAAACTAAACGATCTCAGAATTCAGGAAATAACATATTTCGTAGTAAAATTGAAAGAGACAAACAGTATTTACAAATATAAAATAATAAAACTAATTATAATTATATAACCAAATTAAATTGAATCGATTTTCTATAAATGGAAAGAACGGAAATATAACTAATTGTTATTACAAAAAGAACAATTTTGTAATAGCATCACATATCTATATATGTTTAAGTAGATGCAGACTTGAGAATAATTTTGCTAAACAATAATTGTATATCAAAACAATCACAATAATTATATATGTAGGAAACTCAAGCAATGATGAACAAAAAATTTTGCAAGTTCTAACAAGATTAAGCATCTAATATAATTATTTTGTTAGTCGATAAAATTAATTATTTTCAGATATGTACCTAAACTTTTATAATATACTTTAACAAAACCGTTCTTTTTGTGTAATATTTTAAATACAGAAAAAAATAATTGTAATAAAATCTTACGGCACGTGCCACATATTCAAATGTCTTGCTTTAATGTGCTTTACAGGCGTGTTCGCTCGCGAGCAAATCAGACGAAAGAACGATCGATCGGCGACGCGAAACGCAAAAGACACAGGAGACATTGAAATGACGCTCTTTACCGCGAAAAAAAACGATGACTTACAAATGGATGATTAATCATGGAACAATGGTCGGTGCCAACGGCGCGGCGGAAGATGCGTAATCGCCACGGCCAGTATCGGCTGGCTACCTGGAAGGCCGTCAATTAATCACGAATCCGCGATGTGTGCCGTGTGTGTACCTAACTCGGTGGAGGACCGAGTTAGGACCGCCATAAACAAAACGCACCTACGACCGAGTACGGGCGCCCGAGGCGACCAACGTCTCTGAAATATCGCCTGGGTGTGACTGACATTGCTGATGAGCGAACCTGGCAGGAAGGAAGTCTCGCATGGCGCCGCGAGACGTTACCTTTCGCGACGTATGGTCCGCAAGACGTTTAGGACAATCCCTTCTGCGAAATTCCTCAAGGCAGACCGATTTTATAAACAACTAACAGTCTTTCAAACATGGAGCGAATACTTAGATATCAAATCAGTCATTGTAAGAAAATTCATTACGAAATACAGTTCATTAACAGGCAACTAACATTAGTCTCTTGAGCAAGAAACAAATACTCAGATATCAAATTAGTCATCGTGAGAAAATTCATTATGAAACGTTTAGTAAATACATAGCATCTTGCGCATAGAGTTATAGTACCTCCTGTTTAATATCACATATGGGAAGAACAGGTTCTTTAAAGTATATAAGTTTATATATTAGCTAAATATAGATCTGAAAATAGGTTGTTGGACATCAAAACGAAAAATTTTTAAATAGGAAACTTAAGCATAATGAACAATGTTGCAATTTGAGTATTTTAGTAACCAATTGGAGCGTTTTACATAATTCTACATAATTATTTTGATAATTTAATAAAATCATTTTCAGCTAAACATTACATTTAGCTAAATTTTTAGATACATCAGCAAAACCAAATCTTTATGAATCCCTTTATTCGTGAGTCCAGCGAATTGGGTATTCTATGCACTGTGGACTTCAGCCATTATCATAACGGAAATCGTTATGATATCTTCGCAATTCTCGTGACGTATATTATATTATATAATTACAAATTAAAATGTCTGGCACAATGTAAATACCGTTAAATGGCGAGATATACAGTTCGAAATCGCGCAATCAGTTGCATGTCAGGAGTTCCACCATCCCTCAGAGCAATTGTCGACATGATTGTCATTTAAAGGACAGCGGGGTAGGGCCCGACGAGTCGTGGTGTGGAACCGATAATAAATGAACAAGTCTGCTAGATGGTATCGCTAATTGCATGTGGCTGGCAACAATAGTGTGATTGTCTTAGACGATACAGCATCTCCACGAGAGTACCTGCCCCTTTTCGTCCTTTCTTCCTCCTCACCCCCGTTCTGCCGCCCCCGCTGCAACCTGGTGCAACTCCGTGTCCTCTTTCCGCGCTTTCTCACCATGTGTTCCTCTTCCATGCGTTCCATTGCGTTCGCTTGCGTTTGCGTATATGTGCCATTATAGTCGCGTCCGTGTGGGAAGGTGGGCGCCAAACTTTTGAATCGACGCCTCCGCAATCAAATTACAGACCGGGACACGAGACGCGGTGCCTATGCATTATTTATGTATCATGCCGCGTACCTCGACATTGAGGAGATATCTCGTGTACGTAGGGCACACGCGGCCATGATGGACGGGAAGGGGAAAGGAGGCCCAACGCGATGGAGGAGAGCCCCGGGAGATAGTCGCGAGAGCATATAGGTGTTGATAATTCGATGGCATTATGGAAATGCTAACGAGATTCCTGAATCGCGCACGACTCGCTCCCTGTAAAATTAAAGCGCGGGGGAAGGCGGGGGCGATTAAGCAAACTTTGCTTCTCGATGTAAGCGCGTACGTGCTCGGAAAAAATCGAGTCTGCAGAACATAGAGTGTACGCTGCATTTTATGTTTTTTCAAAGAGGATTATCGAGAGATTAATTCCCGACTAGCGTAACGTGCGTCGTCTCGTTTGATTATCATGCAATCGAAAATTTCTTTTTTTTATTTGAGAAATATATTAGCATGTGTTGATACATATCAATTGACGAGGAAATAATGAGCATCGTGCAATCAGTTCTTAAAAAAATGTACAGAACGTTAATTGCAAACAAGCTTGAGTGGCACAAAGAATCTTAGCAAACACCAAGTACTAGTAATCTAATTGTATAATTTCCAATTCAATAATATATTATTGAATTGTTATGTGTTATATTATAGTTATTTTATAGTTATATTGTTGATCGGGAAATTATAAAGAGTTGTTATTGCATTGTTGATGTTTCCTAGGATAATTTAGGATTTGCATAAGATAGTCTCAGAAAAAAAGATATTATAATGGTAGCAACAATAAAGGAAAACTGTATAAGTATTCTATACGTATAATTAATGTATACAGTGTTAAATAAACTATTTCATATTCAACTATGTGTATACATTAATTCTGCACATAAAACGTATACATCACTTCTAGCATCACGTATAGCATCACCACTATTTTTTTCTTTAAGTATATAGGATTCTAATTTTTCCTACAAAGCAATCAGCATTGATACTTAGCAAGCTAAATTGTTACTCCATCGGCAACTTTCTCGATCAATCATCTTATCTAACATCGATTAGGAACGTCTGAGAAGTCGGTGGGAAGTTCTGTGGCGAATCGCCTAGCGAGTCCTGAACGATCACACGCCTTAACATCTCGGCGATTAGCCGACAATTATTCGCGCGCGGAGTCAGCGGATCACGTGCCGATGTTTAAGCGTGTTTAACTATTAACGTCGGCGTTCGCATGACAGGAATATCCCGGCTGATTGCCACCCAGATAGTGAGGTGCGGGAAAAGGAGAGAGATAGAAAAAGAGAGAGAGAGCGAGAGGGGGGGGGGGCAGGGAGGTAAAAGAGAAAGAGACGCAAGCAGACTCTCTTCGCGAATATGCGTGCTGCTACGCGGGTATCGCGCGACGCATACTTACCGTCGTACGGCTCGCACATTATTATGGCATGTTCGCAATAAGGCACGAACACATTTCACACCCGGGCGCACACTTCGATCTTTCGCCCGCGAGGCATTCTCGGAACGTTCGGGCCGCGCTGCCGGGAGATCATTTCAATTATTTAACGGGCAACTCGATCTCAGGCATTTCTTATATCCGTGACGATCCCGGGATCGTGATCCAGGTGTTAATGGTCTTATAGAAATAACCTAGGTACGATGATGTGACGGGACTACCAATGGAATGAATGACTATCCTGCTTCCGCGTCAGATTCGAGTGACAATTCCCTCGATTGACCCGCGGGTGAGGTTAAATTTAAAAAAAAAAAAAAAGATTTATTTTTTTATACGAAGAATGCTTCATTTTGTTATTCGTCATATAAAGAATGTTTTTTTTATTACTAAATAGTTATTTGTTACACAGTGTGTCAGATCTTCCATTGATACCAGATTTCCAAAGTCATTTTGAAATGAAAATTCTAATTATTTTTCATCCTTAATCACTCTTTATGTAACTAGACGCTAGCTTAGCTAGCGTTCAGTTCCTCTAATTTATTTCTACACTGTTAATTTTAATTAAATTATTCACTGTTTTTATTATATTAACTGGATTTTTAATCTTTTGAATTCGACGCGCTGACCATTTCATATTAATGTTAATTTGATAAATTTTTAATTATGCTTCTCTGAAAACTGTTGATACTGAGTGGAAACCACGTCCACAATATCGATGCCAAGCAGCCGCTATTTATGTGACATCTTCTCATGCATGGAGTATTCCTCGTGATCCACAGTAAGATACATCTTATATTAATACATCCTTGTGAACATATGCTGAAGATAGCTTAAAGCGAAAGCCGAAACGTTCAATTATATTATTTTGAAACCAAATTTATCTTGATTTATTATTGTACTCAAATTATTGTGCTTGATCCTTTATTGTATATATTTGTCGTTTATGAAAATTCTAATATCAAAATTATGATAGTTTTCAAGATTATGATAGTTTTTAAATGAGAAATGCTTAAAATTGACCGAAAATTTTATATTCAGGCACATCGCGTAATAGTAAAAATGTTAGCATTAATTCTCTTCTTGAAATTGATATAATTCCGCATATTTTTATTATTATACGATATGCTATATTTGATCGCGTAAATTTGATTAATCAACTCTTTTTATTTAAAAATTATTATAGCTTAGGCATTTTAATATTAAGATTTTTATTTTAAAATGGTTTTAGGAATCTGCCATAGTCATCATGGAAGATCTGAGATATATATTAAAAAAAATATATATTAAAATCTGTTCAAAAAAAATTCAATAAGTCTATATTGTACGGAAAGAACAATTTTGCTATAGTAAAAATATAACTAGATTTGAAAATGATTTTGTTGAACTATCAAAATAATTATGTAAGATGTTTAAGCTGGTTACTTACTTGCTAGTATATAATTTTTTCCAGCATTACTGATCATATTTGTGTTTCTTATATAATTTTGATGATCCAACAAAATTATTTTCAGAATTGTATCTACTTAAAACGAACTTTTAATCAATAAAATTATTCTTTTTGTACAGCTGTCGAATCAAATGTTATTCCTGAGAGAAATAAGCATAAATATTTTTCTTTAAAGACAAGTACGTGATAGCAATATTTCGGACTCATGAGACGCGCGTTATAAAGTCGCGTCGCCGAACAATTAGCAGCTCATTAGACTTCCAGGCACGTTTTGTCACCTATATTTTCACCTCCCGCGAGGTGAGGTAAGATGAAGGTGCAACAGCTATGAGTGCCGGATGGAATTCCAATCTCGTTGCTGCTACGTGGGTGTTTCCGCTCCTTTTTGCCATAAGCATTCGTTCTGCCATTCGTCGACCTGCCACTGAAAATCGCGTTCTGAACCGTAAGCACGCGGATGCCAACACGTTCCGGCGACACCGTCGTAATCGATTCTTCGAACGCACCCGTTAATGACGACGCCGAAAAATGCCACAGACCACCGCCGTTTCTAATCGCTTTAAAACGAAATTAATTGCAATATTCTTGGACAAATTTTCAAATTTTGGAATCAAGATATACAAAATAATAATATTAAAAGAAAATAAAAACAATTGGCCCACTTATCTATCTTTTAATTTAGTATACATGATTGGGCCACCCTGTGCATTTTTTTTCTTTAAAATAATACGATCTGACTAAACAACGGTCTCTTACCTTTTCTAAATTAATACACTATTTTATAAAAACACAATTTTATAAATACTTTCTAAAAATGTCAAAAGTATATGTAAAAATCATTTAATAATTTTTCTACATTTGTAAAAATGATAAAAATTTATCCGGGACACGAACTCGAGACATTGTGTGCAGTAAAAAATCGGAAAATGATCGCACTAAAAGATCACACTAAAGATTATTATTACATTTATCATCATTTGCACATATCGTATATTAATCGTACAGAATTCACGGATTCAATATTAGGATTCATAACACAAACGCAGTTAAACGTTCCACGTAACATACAAGTTGTCGATGGTAATCTCACTGGGTCGGAAAATCATCGGCCGCACCCGGCTGCATGCTCGAGGCCAATCAAAAAATTAGATCTCCTTCTCATCCCCGGAAAAGTACGAAGGTGAAGACGAGCCGATAGGCAGGAAGCGACTCGGACTAAGGATATGACGTCGGGGTCTCTTAACTTCGAAGTCAAAACTCATCGTCCCGTTTGATCCTTTGTCGCCCTTTAACGAGATTAAGCGGTCGCCTTTCAGATCGGCCGCTCGACCGAACAAACCGCGGGTCCAAAAAATAAATATTTTGAGGACTCATTGTCAAGAAAGTCGCATGAGCGCAGATGTGAAATAATTTTCAACATGTATCGAATGATTCAAACGATAAAAGGATGCGAGAGGGAGGGTAGGGAAGGAGAAACGTGAGGGATCTCAGAGAATTTCATGGTTTTCGGATAATGCTCGATATCGGGGTCGCGCGACGAGGATTTCGCGGTTTTTGACTCTGAATGGAGACGTGGCCCAGGATTGAAACGTCATCTCGATCTGGTATTGTCGACTAATGTTGGTTTTATGAGCGGCACCTTGTGACTCTGCCGAAAACTCGGGTCTCGTTCACTGAAGCGGAAGTCGAGAGAACGTGCACGCGAAAAGTTGGAAAATGAGAGCTGTTCCGATCTTTTATTTATGTAGACTCTCACTCGCAAGGGAATAGTAGAAGGATCTTGTTTCACATATGCTTGAGAGATATATTTTTTGAAGTACCTATATTTTAGAAGTCAGAGGATCGAAATGTCCCTAATGTTGATTTAAATTAACACATTGAATTCTATTACAAAAGTTCTTTGAAAATCATTTTATTGAATCAAAATAATTATGTAGGAAACTCAAGCATAATGGGCAGTGCTACAAAGAGTTTTGACATTCTAATAATTTGAGCTCTACATAATTATTTTAATGATTCCACAAATTATTTTCAGACTAATTTTAGTTAACTAAATTTTTAAATACTTCAGCAAAACCATTCTTTTTAAATAAAAATAGAGAAGAAAGCAAGTATCAAAAAATTTTAATTAATCACATTTTTTAAATATTTTTAATTTAATTTAATTTGATTTTATATTTTAATAATTTATAATATTTTAATATATTATTAACAGAAAATTGATATTACCTATCATAAATTTGAATTATTTATTCGCATCGTTTATCGCGCCAAAACTCTCATTAACCCTTGTGTTTTTGTATTTTATTAACAGAAAATATTCTTAACATTTTTTTTTATAAATAAAATATAAAAACAAATACATAAAATATAAATACAAATATTTTTAATTCTAAACTTACAGATCGCCTCTAATTTTCAATGAATATGTAGACAATAACGAAAAAACAAATTAGATCCTAAGACGGCAAATTAAATCGCTAATTTTGGAATTTCTCAACGTATTCCCTTGCATTCCCTCTTGAGAATTCTTTGAATAAAAAAAAACAGGCAAAAAACGAAGGGACGATGGATGTTTAAGCTAGTCCATGCGTTTGACATGGGAGACTTGGATCGGTTACCATTGGTTCACCTGGTGGTCTGTGCTTCTGCGGGAACTCTAATCTAATCTGACAGGTCACCGGTATAACAGACTCGGATTAACTGGCGTTTTGTATAAGTTAGTCTACTGATCTCGGGCTCAATGTAGTATATATCTCCCAACCCTGGAAATCCCTTATTTTTCTTTTTCCTGCTTTGTTGATTGGGTTAAACTGTGACTTCGTTAATGTAAGAATGTTTTCTTTAGATAAAAGTGGTTTCGTGTCTTCGTTCGCGATTACACCTAGTAAATTAGATGAATAGTCGACTATTTATAATTATGAGACAGTTGTTACACAAGTTTTTACTTAATTTTGATTTAAAATTATATACATTTTTCCAATTATTAATTTTTTGGCTTTCTCTCTTCAGAGATAAAATATTTATTTAAAAATTTATTTAAAAATGATAAAAAACTACCAATAGATAAAATTTATAATTTAACTATAAAATTTATAAACACTATGATTTATATAAATTATATAAATTAATTTGGTATGTAAATAAATTATTATAAAATAAAATTGTTGTTATTATTATTTAAAAAAATTAATCTTCTCTTTTTTAATACGACACAATGAAGCAAAAAAATGGCTTTTATAGAGCACGTACTTAAAGGTAGGAGGCAGCATTTGAAATTCAGGAGTGGTTACCATCGAGGTATGTAAACAAGAGCTGTCCAACGTGATCGCCATAAACGATCGATCTATCGATCGGCCGCGAGCAACATCGTTTTCGCGGAACCGATAAAACGTAACCAATGACTTGATGGCATGATTAGGAATCCCGTGGAATATCTCTTTATGCATGCTTCTACAATTTACGATCATCTTGCACGGATATTCTCGTACGCTGACCCTAAATAGAACCTGCACATTGATCTGCGGATCAGTCGGATCGATATGAATATAATCGAAGCTCATTCAAATCCTTCGATTCTTTTCAAATAATTTCCAATGTCTACTTTTTACATAATAAATTTCAGGCCGTTCAAATTTATCACAATATAAAGATTTTCAAAGATACTTATTTATATTTCTACAAAAAGATTGTGGAATTCAAGATTAAACTGAGATTAAAATTAATCTATGATATTAATAGAAATGGATATCATATTAGATAGAAGAATTGTAATTCGAAAAAGCGAAATATTAGATACAATATTTATAAAGAAAGTCTATATAGCGTTAGAATAGGGTCAATTTCTTTCTAAGAATTTTACGAATCTTTTCTTCGTGTATAAGAGAGGTAGATCCCTACAGGAATGACCGAATTAGGATCTTTTGCTAGCTTAGAGATTCTTCTCCAAATCGTTTTTCTTTTCACAGACTTTGATTCCTTTCTCTGCGATGGGTGTGATTATCCTTGCTTGGTCTCTTTCAAAATTTCGCTTGCCTCCCTTTAAAAACGCCTTCTCAAGAGATTTTTTAAATTCGTCTTTTACGGACTTGTGCACGTGCCTTAAAAGCTAACGTGGCATACGGAAGAGAGGTCGGATTAAAATATTTTATTCACATAAATTCTCAATATTTCGTGATCAATTAAAAATGAAATATTATATATTTGTCTTAGCGCCGAAACTACCGTATCTTCTGATATTCATCAACAAATTATCGTTTACTAATAAATATGTTAAACAAGGACTCTCTCTCTCTCTCTCTCTCTCTCTCCCCCTCTCTCTTTCTCTCTCTCTCTCTCTCTCTCTTTCTTAAAATAAAAAACAAACCAAATCTGGGCTCATGAGAGTCAGCGCGAACGGAGATGCGCAATAAAATTTTTACAAATAAATTTGTTATTTCATAGGAAGTGTTGATATCATCCTTATTTGCCAAAACTGTAGTGTAATCCATATAATCATCAAATCTCATCATAAAATTTTGGATGATATATTAATATTCAACTAATTACATTTTATGATACATTTTAATTTTGGCAATCTGCAAGTGACTCCACCTTGATCGTTCGCGAAATTTAATATGGATTAAGAATTATTAAATTCCAAAGAAAATCGAAACGTTCAAGATTTCAAATAAAGATGAAATCAATCACTTTGTGATTACACTGGATTAACAAATTTATTTGTAAAAATTTTATTGCACACCTCTGTTCACGCTGACTCTCATTAGTCCAGATTTAGTTTGTTTTTTGTTATTTTATCGTTTACTATTATATTGTTTAGTTCTTTTTTGGTCAACATAAATAAGTCATATTCGGTCAAAATGGGTGTCTAATTTTTTACGTGAATCTTATAATTTTATATAATTTATTAAGACCTTACAATTTCCAGTTTAAGAAAACTGCGCGTCAATTATTAGTTTTGAAATACAAGCAATTTAATAATACTAATGATAATGAGGATCTTTAAAACATTGTAAAGAATTTATTGTAAAAAATGTTATTTCCAAAGGCTGTTAAATTGCGAAGGCTATTAAATGGCATTATTAAAAAATAATAAAAAAAGATAAGAATATTAAGAAGAGCGACGATATCATCTATATTAACGATGGATCTAGATGCCATCATTTACAACAGTGTACATAACGTAGTTCGATGATTGCGTCAGAAAATTAATGACGGTGAG
This sequence comes from Acromyrmex echinatior, assembly GCF_000204515.1. The sequence goes on along the minus strand of NW_011627527.1, from coordinate 137,033 downwards.
CGGCAGTTCCGCAGGAACTTTAGAATGATCGATGACGCTGTAACAATTCACACGAGAGATTTCTATAACCCTTTCCCTCACATCTTACCTTTCTCTCTTTCTCTCTTTAGAGATCATAAACCTCACCTCACGATCAGATTCCTTTCGTCCATATTGCCATGATAGTTATCCGTCAGAAGTCAAAACGACGACGTATCACGATAGCCCCGTTTAAAAGCGAACATTAGTTGAGAAAAACCGACTGAAGGAGACTGCCAAGGGCCTTGGTTGTAAAGATCGATAGACTCTCTCTACCCACCACCGTTATAACGTCGCAATTCGTTACAACAGCGCGCGCGTTATACAAACGTGTTACGTGTGTAAATAGTGGCTGACTCTGGTTGATCCAAACCGAGACATTATATGAAGGGGGTTTCTCATTTTCTTCGGTTATACCCGGGGCACTGGGAGATGCTTATCGAAAACCGAGGGCTTTGTGTTAAAGAGCCTAATTCCCAAATGAGTTATTACCTATAAAACGCGCGCGGCCCTTGAGTGGACGGTAATATTGCCGCAGTAATAAACGGACATTTATGGTGAGCCGAACCCCCCTTGCTCGGTCTCTCTCCCTTTCTGGACCTCTTTCCACAGAAGCGGGTACATTATACAACAGCGATGTAAATTAAGCTCGCCCAGGGTAGAAAATCCGCTCCTCTTTCTTCCGCGTATGACATCGTTAAAACATTTACGTTAAAACATTTACACCGTCACGATCTCGTGCTTATAATAATCCACAAAGTGTGGAGCACAGCGAAAGTCGCGATGTAACTTTAGGAAATCGTGAACCGCATGTCACGTGATTAACGCGAGTACTCCTTTCAAAGTGCGACAATATCACGTGTAATTGTTGCTTGCGAATGTGAAACGTACGATGTCTCTTATGTTCGCATTGAGAACGAGCGTGTTACGATATTTCTAGATTAGTTTTAGTGACGTATGATGATGTCACAATGATGTCATCGCAAATACAAGAATAGAGGTATATTATTACTAATACATGTATGAAATATTTCGATTTTAGAAAAGTTACACAGACAGTAACTGACTATTTAAGTTTATTTTTTGAAAAAGAAATGATAAAAAAGTAGTAAAAAAAATCTATTCGGTAAGATACGTAATACATTATAAAACTCGATTCGATTCATAGGTATCGAGTCTCGACAGTCACGTTTATAACGTTACACCATCGCATCAAAATAATAATTTTTGCTACACGCTTCCTTATTCTTTATTCAATGATACATGAAGATAGTATTCGTGAGCTTATCTTGTATAATTATTCCTGTGTCCTATAACTTTCAAGTATATTAAATAATAAAACAATTTATAGACGCTTACGATTGTAACATGTAAATATTTTCTGATTATTTCAATATTAATAAATAAATAAAATGTATAGTTTTATTTTTGATGTGCAATAATAAGTACGTCAAGGAACATCACATTTTAACACAACTTTCTATTCCTTATTTGACCTGTGATTCAATCTTACATAAGTCCGTGCAAAACTGGTCGTAATAAATATAACACCGTTTTGGAAACTGTGCACCTCCTAATGAGCCTCTTTAGGCTGTTATTAAATTATAAATTATGACAATCTTATTTCTCATTTAATAAACCGGACGTTTTACCACGGCCGTTAATTTCTTACAGACACCTAGGGGTCTCGAAAAACTGGTTCGAGCTATTCAGTCCCGTCGAAAGAACGAGGGTACAGGAGCTTCGAATCGTTTTAGATTCATGCTTCCTACACATCAATACTGAGAATTTTATTTTTTCCCGCATTCTTCATATTCCAAGCTCAAATTTATCCTTATTATAATATTCATAACGTTGTAAAAGAAAGTAATTTAATTCCATAAGAATTTATGGTTGACAAACAAGCGAACGATAATTTTGTTTAAAAAAAATACTCGCGTTCAGCTTCGCAAAAATAATATACTTGTCGCGTCGCCGCTCTAATCTATACATCACTTCTTACTTCAAAAGTGGTACAACTCAAAAACAGGATTTTCAAGTTATGCATCATGAATGATTTAAGTAAGCTACTACTCTATCAATTAAAGTAAACTAACTTAATGAAAAATCTTCATTCAAAATCTTCATTCAAAAAAGATTAAAATCGTCACAATTAAAAAAGGGTAATTTTTTAAGGATTGTATGATAAAAATGATAAAAATTACATATTTTTAACCGTGTTAAAAATATAGAATTAACACTAACTAAAAATAACATAGCATCAATGTTATAATTTCGTATTCAATATAACTATTATATAACGCTATGTTAATTTGTATTGTTAAGTGCAAAAATATAACATTGATGTTATGTTACTTTTAGTTGATATCAACTAAATTCTTTTGGCCGATATTACTTAATTCAACAATAATTTTCTGCTAAGTTGAAAAAAAATAGTTCTTTTTCTTTTTCTAAAAAACTTAATTCTTTAAGTATGAGAAAGATATTATCTTCGCATTAATATATGTATTAAGCCTCATTATGCTACTGTCGGAATGACATCAAATCTTGCAATTTCGACAATGATTATCCTTGCTGGTGTAAAAAACATAACTTGTGACATCGCAGCGTGTTACCGATTAAGCAGCGAACGAACTGTGAGAATTTCGATCGCCGATACTTTATGTACTATGTATAATACTTCGCAGTGCGAAAATGGAAGGTTTTTAACACGACTAAACGAACATAAAAAGCAATTCTTATTGGTCCACGTGTGAACGAATCCATGGAAACGATATGGATCTATGCCTTGCGCGACTTAATCCGATCCCTTCCCACGTGGCGTCCTGCGGTGTACATGGCGCTTTATTAACCGCCAATTGTTTGTTCAACATTCCCAAAAACCCCCGTAAACGTTCGCCGGTCTGATTTACTGCCCGCTCGCTGGGCCCCACGAGGCCCTCCTTTGCTCGTCCGCGATGAGGATCGTTTAAGAATCCTCTTGGGTCCAAAGACCTGCGGAGGCGTTTCTTTTCTCCAGGAAATCATCTTAATGCAATCCCATTCCGCTCGGCACTTCTATTTTATTCTCGATCGTATACCTGAACGCGCAGAAGTAGGCGATCAATTTCAACCTTTAACCTTTGCGATGCAAATTAATCTCGACAAATGGATTCCGATTAAGTACGTCGTCGTTATTTCAACATTATATCATTGCTGTCTAACGTAATGATCAATCATTGTCGCTCGGAATACTATACTTTGTATAGTATAATTTTTTGCAAGATATTATAATAATAATAACAATGGTAATAATACAACGATAATGACGATATAACGAAGGCATTATTACTATAATTACTATAATTATTGCCGTTATTATTATAATTTCAAGAAATATTTTAAGAAGTAAAATAAATATACAGTTAGTAGACATGACCTAATTATTGATGAAATAACAAAAATTTTAAGTATTAAGCTTTCAACATATACGACTCTAAATAAATTTGTTATTTACACAAATTTAATAAGACAAATTCATTTAGAGTACATTAACGTTATTATATCTTTTATTTTCTCAATCGTAATTGACGAAATTTGAAGTGTTTGCAAAAAATGCGCGGAGTCACGAGACGCCAGTCTCCACCTTGACATAAGGATATGAAAGGTGAACTTGGAGCCAATCGCCAAGACTGGTCGAGTACCAAAACGATTTAGATAAGATCCCATCGATGACCCCTTCGCCTCTCGTCGAGGTCGATCCTCATCCGGATCGAAGGGGAGAGCCGCGTATAACTATAATAAGCCACCGCGCGAGCCCATTAGTTGGATTATTAAATTTCTCGATCGCGCGTCGGAGGGGAGAGAGGTCCCGAGAGCGAGCCAGCAGGTTTCGCGTTTAGGCAGCCATTAGCCTCGAGATTTACGCCGCGCCGTAACTCATCGTACTCATTTGTTCGTCCTGCTCCTTCCTTCTCCTGCGTTCGCCGAGACCATGACTGAGCGAGAGAAGAGAGCGGCTCTCTTCGCACAACCCGGGGTCCACCCTCGAAGCTTCGACAGACTCCATTCACCGTGGCTACGCGATTGGTTGATCCTTCATTCGGTGCGTATCCCCCTGTCACGTTTCCGTTCCCTCGTACCGCGGCGTGTAAACAGTCTGTTTTAACGTGCACCTCTCCCCGAAGAGCACGGTGGCCTGAACGAACGTGATGCCGACGCGTTATTAATTCAGTGCGCCTCGCACGCTTCGTTTCTTGTGATGGTAGCCACGTAAACGCAATCAGCCTTCAATTATTTGAAAGCTGGAGGAAGGTATTATCATTGTTCAAATGAAATACGATCATAATTTTTTTTTTTATATTTATATAAAGATTCTATTGAATTTTTCTTACTGAAAAATCTCACAGATTTATATACTTTTAAATTGCGTGCTTTCATTGGAGAGATGAGGACAATATTAATAAGGGAGAACAATAGGGTTGTTTAGAGATCTTCAAGTAAGAGTAAAAAATTGTCCAATCTCTCTCTAAATCTGAATCAGTGGATAGTCATTACCCAGTGGCATACTTAGCACTGATAATTAGTGAAATTCCATTAAAAAAGGAAGAATGTTTGAGCATTATATAACTAAAATACTGACATTTGCACGTTAATTCCAATCTTCCAATACCGTATTTATTGAATTTAAGCACTAAAACATGGTTAATTAGATCATATAATAAAGATTAGCTAAGGATCTCATATTTAATTCACTGATTATTAGTGGCATACGTGGCACTGATATCAGTGATATCACTGATTCAGATTTAGAGAGAGATTGGACAATTTTTTATTGGTTTGCCATATTTTCTAGGACGCTTAAAATAAAATGAACTAGATGCATAAACTATAAAGATGTGTTTGGACTAGAAGCATCAAGTGTCAAGCAGCGAGCAATAAACCAATCAGCGAGGTGATATGATGAGACGAAAAAATATTTTTTTACTTAAAAATATTTTTTTACGGCCACTGCTCGTATCGTTTCGCCTGATTAGTTTACTGCTAGCTGCTTGATGATTGACGCTTCTAGTCTACGCACTTTAAGATAGAACGAGATGCATAGATATCTCATTCTATTTTATGTATGATCTATTTCATTCTATTTTAAGCAGTTTCTAGAAAAATATGGCGGACCCAACGTATGATGTCTAATCTCTTACTTAAGGATCTCTAGAGTTGGTTAGATGCTTTTCTTGTTCAATTCGTGCAATGTGTAGAGAAAGTAATAGACCGCATAGAGACTTTCAAGTAAAAGTCTGGTCATTCGAGATAAATGCGGTGGTAATATTTCATTCTGTATTATAAAATATATAAGAAGTGGTGCTTATAAGCGTTTACAACGCATGAGTGTCCAAACTAAACATAGCCCCGTTAAGTATTACAAAGTATTATCCGTAAAAATACACGTGGAAAAATATTTCGTTATCTGACAAGATACGATAACAACAATTTTAATCAATTGATATCATTTTATTTAAAAAACACCTGTAATAGTTTTGTTTTATACCCAGTTGTAATGTTCACTTAGTTCAAGATTGTCCTATCAAGAAATAGTGAATCACAACAAACATTTACTCTAATCACGCATATTTCTGACTTTCATATGTTGTCTTCAGCTATCACTTATGAATACGCAATCTATACAAGTTTATTCTTTTCTCTCCCTAGTTTTTTTTTTATCTAGAATTTTATGTCTTGAAGACGTGAATAATTGTTATAATCGCTTGTTTTAAATATCTCAACATACACATACAATGTTTAAATTTTCAGAGGAATTTTAACATCCTTTTTTCGTCAGCTGGCAGTCTTCTTTTTATGTGATTTTTATCATTGTTATCTCGATCACAAAGCCTCGAATAGTTTTGTTTGCTCGTACCATGAAACACGGCTGTAAATTCTGGCAGGTAATAATTGTCAGTGGTCAGTAATAATTAGGGAGACGAGAAGACGTCGGTTCTCTGATGCAACTCGTTGATTCCCGATAAGATTTCTGTAGACGAAAGGTGTTACGCGATTCACAGACGGACTGTGTCGGGTGCCATAAAGTTACCAAAAAGACGACGGCGCAAAATGGAATACTAACGAGCGAACGTGGGTTGGTTATTTTCGGCGGACGTTACCGAATGATTTGTTACTTTCTCTAATTCATTATAAACGCATCATGCCGATCGATTCATCAAAATCTATGAAGACAGCTAGAAAGCTCTTTGATCTTTTTATCTTCCGTGAAATTCTGACAGTTTTGAAAAGGAAAAACATACGGGAAAATTAGAACGTAAATATAGTTATTTTCATTATACTAAAATTTACGCTAATAATAACAACTTTCGTCGATTTTCTGAAATTACTATATGAATGAAGATAAGAAGAGAAAGATAGTAGAATAAAGCTGCGTTCCACTTAACGCTTATAACATTTGTCCTTGTTTAACATTTGATAAACGATAAAGATAAAATGATTCTATTGGGTCATCTAAAAAGTATCCGATCTAGTGACAAAAAACCGCGGATACTTTTTAGATGACCCAATATAAGCGTTGTGAGTGTTAAATGGAACACAACCTAAGAATATTAAAATCAGAGAATATCCAATCTTTTTACTTTTGAAATTTTGGCAGTATTTACGAGGAAAAAGACGAAACATGGAGAAAAACTAGAATGTAGATATAATTATTTTCATCATAATAAAATTTTTCGCTAATGATGACAACTTCCGTCAATTTTCTGATAGATCTGGCAACTACCAGATGAACGAAGATAGGAGAAAAAAGATAGTGAAGTAAGAGAATAACATGACGCACGAACTAACAATAAGAGCGAATCTCGACTTTTATACTTATCGCGCGCATCAGGATCGATTCGCGATTCCGCGCGTAATCGAAGGATACTTCACGCACTAACGAGATAATGCATGGTTGCGGCAAAAATAGACAGTGTGGTCGATATATCCTTTTCATCCTCGTGCAAAAGAAAACATTATTACAAAACGCAAGAGAGACGAGCGAGAGTAACGTGCGGTCGATTCTGCAACTTTTCAAAAGGAATGAGAGTTACTACACCGGGTGAAATACGAATACTTTTCCGAGCAAATGAGATAATACCCAGTTTCTGAAAGGAAAATAATTTCGAGCTAATGATTCCCCACCCCCCTCTCTCTCTCTCTTTCTCTCTTTTTCTCCCATGGGATATGAGTAAACTACTCGCTGTTACAATCGCTGGCTACGTTTTGGCCCGGTGGAAGGAATTCACGCGAGAAACGATAAATTGAATTCCCAGAAGCAAATCTTCAAGTTGCGAGGTGACGATATAGTACGAATAATGACTGTGTTTCGCGAAGGTACGTCGGTAATAAGTCTTAATTGAAGCTCATTTCGAGTCGAGGTTGTAAATTGAAATTTATTCATACTGATCTTTTCTTCATCCGGCACGAAGAGCTACGTGAGAGCGAAACGAAGAATATGAATTGACAGAACGCAAAGACCGTGTTGCAAAAAAGGAAATAAGGGATGCATTTATCTCGTTGAGGCTAAATTTTTCCCATGAAAAATGATGAAGCACACAGAGTTAGATTGAATGAAATCCATAATTTGTTAAATTTGTTTCAGAAATGTGGCTTTATGTTAAAATGAAGTCTTATACATTAAATGGAAAGTAAACACTGAAGAAATATATAGCTATATAAGTATGAAGCAATTTTAACTGGATTTATAAAATATTTATGTACTAAATCTACTTAAGTTCTGAACGTTCGGAATAGCGGGATATTGCGATCAATGCCGATGCTTCTTCTCGTCAGCACGAGCGTCATTATGACGCAAATGATTGCCGATGCGAAATCATGGACATTGTATGCGACGTTTGACGGATGACGAGCGATAAAACGATGCGTTCGTGGGCGCGAACATGGCGCGAGTTCGACGAGTGAGAAAGTATCACTGAAGAGCACGGACTTAATGACTCTCGCTATTATCCTTATTTATTGCTGCGTTGAGTTGCCAACATTAAGCATAAATAATCTTAGATAATTGCGGATACGCGGGGATGTGCAGGCCAATAAGTTCGAGTCTTCATGAACGATGAAACAGAACTAATACTCTCTAGCACGTCTCTTTAGTAGAATCTTCAAAAATACCCTTTAATCCTTTTAATCCGAATCTCAAATTTAATCTTCTTATTCGTTAAATTATCTCTTTCTTTCTTCTCTTTTTTTAATAAAAGATCTTTCATCAAATATTACGTTAAGAAATTATATGGAACGAAATTCCACACAACATACGCAATGTCTCTTTAGTTTTATTTATAGAAACATTCTATAATTATCTATCATTAGGCAACAATTTTCAATTTTAATTTATTTATTACTTTATTTGACTTTGTGTCATTGTAATTACGTTTTACGATACTCACACATTCACAAACATTCCTCAATTACGCATGTATCTATTTTACTTTCAATTTCGCTCAATTTTTATATTATTTCTTGCTCTGGGTAATCACGTTTAAATGCATTTTTATTTTTTTTTAATTATGAAATGTCAATTACGTTTTTTAGGGATTTCCCAGAGCGCTCAATAAATAAATGATATTTTCTCTCTCTCTCTCTCTCTCTCTCTCTCTCTCTCTCTCTCTCTCTCTCGATGTAAGGTTTCGTGACAGAAAATGATTAAAATACACAATTTTTCATAATTCTTATTCACAAAGAAATAATTTTATCTGTTGGCTGCAATGTGTGCATACATGTCTACGTTAGTGATCGCTACCAGTAATGATACTAATTATGCACGTAATGATCGACAATAATTATTCTTTCTTTTGTTCGTGCCTCACGGCGTACGTTCGTCTGCTTGCGTGATCGATGTGCGTGTCGACATAGTCAGTACTTTTCCTGTGATAATAAGCACAATTTGTCGAAAGGACTTTAAGATACTTTGTGTAACTTCGAAAGAAGAGATAGATAGAGAGAGAGAGAGAGAGAGAGAGAGAGAGAGAGAGAGAGAGAGAGAGAGAGAGAGAGAGAGAGAGAGAGAGAGAGAGATTTATGAATAGCGATAACATCACAGTACAGTAATTATGTTTACTATTACAAATGAAACAAGAATTTTCTTAACTAAAATTTTAAGTTTATAGAATTTTTATATACCATGAAAATTGTCGCAATGACAGTAGCTGACATTTTGAAGCATTCGTGAGTCAATCATGAATGACGCGTTTGAAGAATCTTCGGAAAATTGCAAAGAAACATTTATCATGTCATTCGTATACAGACATCCCGCGAATTTCCCTGGTGCCTGTTTTCGTTCTAGTCATACAATTTTTGACATATCTTGCAATGTACTTATCTCATATAATCCAGATCGCACGCTGGTCTTAAGCCTCTGCAAATTGGACCGAATGATCGGATCGAAGATGTATCCGCGCCGGAGTACTTTTCAATGGTTACTTAAACAGCGGCGATAAAGCCCGGGTTGGCTGCCATTACTCAACACGGCGCCATTAATTCGATAATTTATAAACTCAACGTATTGCAAAAGGCACCATTACTGCCATGACATAAGATATCATTACCAGCGGTTTATCTGGTTCAAAACGAATGGATGTCCGAAATTTCGCCATGGCCCGGATCCCAACGATGAAGACCAACCGGTCGTCAACCGACGTAAGAAAATGATGATGAAGAGGAAGATCTCGGGAGAGGGAGGAGGATAAAGAAAGGAGGAGGAAAGGGCGGTGGAACAGATCCCAGGATGGAGGGAGAGCATGGACGTTTTTTACATCGACGAATGTCGAGACCTCGGTTCGGACCGATGATTTGTATGTACGTCGTGGATTGTTTATGGCGGTCTAAGCAATTGTTTAACTTAATTGCACGCTGTTACGTCGGCACGGTTAGTTTCCTCATACAGCAGAACCCGCGTGTATAACTAGCGAACGGAGCGGTGCGAACGAGTGATCGAGCATACGGGCCAGGAGGATAGAGTTATTACCTGTCCGGGACTTTTAGAGCCCCCTCTCGACACGCCCTTCCAGTGTAGCGGTTATTAGTAATGCGGACTATTAGGATTTTTCATGTATGGCGCGCGAGAGAGCACCACCTCGTTTGAGCAATCGCGAGAATGTTGCGCGATACAGCGCCGCGCAGAGCGTATATTAGCTCCACGGCTAATTGCGTTGTTGATTCGAGACATTCGCGGCTCGCCGGAACCGCTCGAACGAGCCATTAAAAATAATGATACATAAGCGATAGTTCTCTAATCTTAACAAAAGTGCTACGCGAAAATAAGATCCAGCTACTTCACTTAACGTTATCAGTGTGTCAGATTTTATGACTTACGTTAGATTTTATGGGATCCATTATGTTTATGAATAAATGATAAATTGTGTATATCCCGCTACAAGAACCGTTTTGTTGAAGTGTCTGAAAATTAAGCTAAGTACAGATCAGAATAATATTTATCTTAAGATGTAAAAGTAAAACTTTTTATCGTTGAAAGTAATGGAAAAATTTTTCTCTTTTTCGTTTAAGCAGAAATGTTGCATGATCACCAATCGCGATTACATTAAAAATAATTTTGTTGGATTATCAAAATAATTATTCAGCGCGCTTAGGCTGGGTAGCTAGAATGTCAAAATTTTTTGCAGCATTGCTCATCATATTTAAGTATCCTATTTAATTATTGTGATGATCCAACAAAATTATTTTCGGATTTGTACTTACATGGTTACTCAATTTCTAGGGGGAATTTCAATAATAGACGGAACTGTTACTTAGTCCCAACTTAGGTTTCTTTCCTATTTCCCTTTCACACGCTGACATTTCTGTATTGAGTGAATAGAGCATAAAATTTGATTAACTAATTTGATAACAACACATTTTTTACACTAAAGAAGGTTTAATTCTTTCATAACAAATGGTGAAAAAATAATTTATTATACTATTTAATCTTTTCTTTGGTGAAAAACATATTGGTTGATACAGCACATTGCAAAGAGATACAGATTGTGTTCCAAATTGTTGATGCTAAAAACTTATAGCTTTTTCAATACTAGTAATCAATTTTGGAATAGTCACAATTGAAAAATATAGACAATAGAAAAAGGGAATAACAGATTTTAATTTGTCAAAATGTTCAGGTTATGTTTCCAATAGAGTATAATTTTTTAAATTGTTATTTCTATTACTTATAATTTGTAATTATTTCAGGTTTAAGTTCTTCATGTTTGCCAACATCATTATACATGTCAACCACAACGAGCTTCGAACAGATCTTCTAATAAAAGGAAGTATCCTATTGTTACAAGAGATACGAAAATTCGGCATTTTGTCGTTTCTTAGAAAAATTGAAATTTCTGATAAGAAGTTGAACTACCTATATATGTACCTGAATTTTTATATACTTCGTTTTTTCGTACATACATGTTTGTATGTAGCGAATTTTTATATTTGCAGCAGTATTATATTATATTACGACAGAGAAATATTACGTTTTACATGTTTATTCCTTCTTTTCGTCATAGGGGGCGCTGTTGCTTTCAAGAGGAAAAGAAGGCCGTTTCCTCGAAAGAGCACAAAGGCACCCGGCAAGAGGCTCTTTATCGCAGAATTTTCTGCTCAATAAAGTGCTCCGGGGCGTGGTAACGCGTGGTAACCGACATCGGTACGATGAATTTGGGGAATCATTTTTTGACGATTGAGAATGTTTCTATGGGCTTTATGACGGGTGGCATCTCGTCGTTTCCATAGCATTTTCATCACTCGCTACAATGCGAAGTTCGATCATCTTTGCAGCGCCGTTCCTCATCTCGCCTGTGTATATCTCAGGCCATTTGTCCCCGCAACTCTTCGTGCTAATCCAAACGTGATTTTTACGAGTGAGCGCGTCCCAACGATGTGCCAAATTCTCCCGGCCAGCGCGCGCGTACAAGCGGAATGACTTCCTTAAGCGTTGAAAAGCGCGACGATTGACCCGGTTAAATTGCCGTATATGTTGGCATGAAACTCTGCGATTTTCCTCTGTATGCTATCTTAGATAGATTACATAGCAAACGAGATGTAAAATGCATCAAATGGTCCCCTATGGCATAACAGAAAATTTTATATTCTCCTTTCTCTATTGCCATAAAGAACGGATATGTTAAACATCTGTTTTATCTCTTGGCACTCTTTTATGATAACATAAAAAAAGTAATTGAAAGTTTCTTACATAAAAGAAAATATTAAAATCATGCAATTGTGACAATAATTCTAAAGACGCGGCTGTGGATTCTATTATAATTTCTCGCCTATAATTGCGCTTTCTTCATCTCGGCCGTTCTCCTCTTCGTCTCATCGGTAGACGATTCTTCCAAATGAATTGCTCCGATGTGACGTCTCAATCCACGACATCGCTGTGCGCCGGACGAGTATTAGATGCTCATGAGAGGTCCATAGAAAATTTGTTTGCATTCATCCACCGCGCGTCCAATGCCGGCAGGTGATATCTCGAGGTCTCTCATTCCGTGATCGCCGCCAAAAAGGCAGGGGGATGAAGGATCGTTTTTTCGAGAGGGGGTCAACCTGCAAATTTCCACGCGATCGACCTCATTGTTCCGCGATTTCATAGCGGACGAAGGAGGAGTGTTCCCGCGAGTCTTTGTCGTTTGAGTGTGGATTTCAGATCGCCTATTGTCGAATCTCGAGTGCCTTCTTTATGACGAGCGAGATGAGAAGAACTCGTGCTGCCGAGATGGTCCCGGTCGGCCCCATTGTCGGAGTCAATCTTTGCCTCGTTAGACGCTTATTTTCGAGCTTATTTACACCCCCTCGACAATGCTGGCACAGCCGGGGTGTCCGTGTACGACCAATGGGCCTCGCGCGTGGTACATAAGACACACATATGTACATACACACACACACACACATATATATATATCTCAAAGAAACTCGCGATTTGTTTGCCTTTCTTCATGAAGGATGTCATCAAGATCTGTAGGATGATCAGTTTCGTAAAGGGATGCTGCGCAGATGGAAGAAGGAAATTATGGATGGATGACTTCTTTGGGTATCTCCTGTTATCGATGAAGCAAACCGAAATGATCATCGCGATATCATCGCATGGAAAAAAATGTTTGGTTGAATTAACTGGAAGTCTAGTGGAAAATGAATGATCCAGAATTTTGAATTGTCTACTAAATTTCTTATTAGATCTATTAAATATTGGTTATTTCAATTAGAATTTTAATAGATTTTAGACGATACGGCGACGTTGTAAGCTTCACCTAAAGACAAATTTTTGTTTTCATTAAGTATATTTTATGTAGCTTTATAACTTTGATTTTTTTGATTTTTTTGTTATAATTTATCGTTTTTGAGATATTTTAGTTATTTCCGTTTCCGGACTTTTTAAAGATCCTATGTAAAGAGTCCAAATCATGATATAAAGAGTCCAATATCATTGAAATTCTACATGGGTAGAAAAAAATGGGTAAAATGGTATAACAATTGTGACTAAAAAAATTAAAAAAATAAATGAAATGATATAACAACTTGTAACATAAAGTACTGAAATGTAACATAAAGATAAAGAATCTCATTAGAATTAATCACATTTTTAAGAAATGTCTTTTCATTGGAATTTTTGATAAGAAAAATGCATCTGTATTTCGTTGAAAGATCCCATTCAAAGAATATGAAATGCAACAGAAAATGTTCCAAAAACAAAAGATCATTTATTATTTTGAAATACAGAAAAAACATCTTAACATTTTTCTCGTGTCCCGAATTTAAAAAATTAATAATTGTAAATGTTATACAATGTTATACAATATGTTATACAATAATTTTATTAATTTGCTTAGAAATTTCCTATAAAATTTCCTACTAAATATCGATACTATTAGTAATACTTATTTAACAAAGCTTAATTTAATTATCTTTTCACACTGTTAATTTTTTTTTAATAAAAAATATAAAACTTAACACAATTGCAAATCTTCTCCTTATCTGAAAAGATATTAACTTTTTTGTTATCACATTTTAACAATCAAGGCGTTCATACGAAAAAGCCTTATTATTTCTATTATCAGTGTGTGTTAAAAATCTAATCAATGAAGTTTAATAAATCTAATTATAAAATCAAGTGTAAATAATTTTTTGGCGACAATTATTAATGATTATTTTGCGCTAGAACGTAAAGTTCTTAACTATTATAATCGTCCCACGGGTTATTTATTATCCAATAGTCGATAATACCTACAATAAATTTTTCATATCGCATTACTTCACCGTCGTCATAAAAGTATCCTTTTACGATACTTGATCTTATTACGCGATCGTTATTCAAATTGAGGAGAGGGCGAGGAGCTCGTCCCGTTCGCGCGCTTAAGCAGTTCAGGCGTGCGTCAAGCTTATCTGGCAAGGTGGGTCAGTTTACGAGCTTCCTTTCTGAAAGCGGTCTGCAGTGTAACCAGGTGGTTGGTATTGGTACTCAGCTGGACCCTATAAGCAACCTCCCCAAATCGTTTTTCCCTTTTTTTTTCTTTCTTTCGGTGAGCAAATTTTTGTCCGGTCGTCTTTGTTGCGCGTCACCGAATTTATAGTACGGCGATCCTAGCATATCGACACTGGCGATCTGCACAATCACGAATTCCATTGCAATTTTTGTGCAAAGTTGCATTCTTATCGAGAAATTTGATGATCATCGCGGCACATTGGGACCAAGACCAATTAAATTATCGACTCGGTAATGAACGTAAAGCGTTATTCTATACAAAAACAGAGCGTTAGTCAGCGGGATGAATAAGACATAATAAAATAATAAAACTCTCAGTGCAACAAAATACTATATGCTGTAAATAATCGAACGAAGTGCGCTCTGAAACTTATCTGTTAACTTATCTCACCGTACGATCCTTTAATTTTCAATAAATTACAATTCAGTAACTTTGTAACCGTTAATAACACCTCTCTATATTTCGATGCACGACGGATCAACTTTCTCGTTGCAAATTCTCGTTTCTTTTGTTTGTAGGTGCGGAACAGGTTCTCGCGCGACTTTAATGTATCCTCCCTTTGCAGCTGTACATTGTAAATTAATGCGAAGCGCGGTGCAGTTAGCACGGTAGATTGGACTTTCTCGCGTAATCGGGCGGCCCTCGCCCGTCGATTTATACCAGTTAATTCCCGAAAAGCGCCGTTACGATTATCCCGAACGGGCGATCTTGATTTATTAATGAGGCGAAAATAATTAAGAGCCGCCGGCATTATCGTGAGCGAGGTGCTTTCGGCTGGCGCGCGATTAATTTCGAGGGATCGTAGAATTAAGGTCGGACCCAGGCCCGACCCGCGTTGCAACAGTAGTATTTAAGGAACCTGTTCACAGAGAGAGAGAGAGAGAGAGAGAGAGAGAGAGAGAGAGAGAGAGAGACATATATATGTATATATTAAAGTATATGTGTGTGTGCGTATAGAGAGAGAAACGCCAACGAGAAGGAGGAGACTCTTTCGGGGTCCGAGAGAGAGGTGGGACGGCAACCTGGCAGCGGGATGAACGTGCTAATATACGTACGGACCATAAACAATCATCATAAATATTTCGGTCGACACATTAGCCGGCTCGTCTGCCAACACTGGAGTCCACCTTTTGCAATCCCATGCGTCTTTAATCACGCGAAGAAAGGAAGGGAAGACGCAACCCGGCACCCGCCCGTCTGGTGAACCCGGGGGTTCCCGAATGCCTCGTTTCATCTAATTAAGATAATAACGTCGGACTCATTCATTTAAATTCTCCTGAAATCTCGCGATTCCACGCAATTGTCCCGCGTCCTCCGCAACTCTCCTCGAGTGCAGATTTGCTATATTTTATAAATGTCAATATAATTTTCAAGACGTATGATTTATAAATAGTATATTATATCAATTTTAATAGCTCCAAAAGTTCTCTTTCGTAAACATGCTACTGAAATTTGAGACCTAATTTATGAAGTCCATATATTTTCGCGGCGAGCAGGTAACAGCAATTCGAAATTTCGATGACACTAAGTACTTGGATTTTTCCGGTACCAACAATTTTCGTTGTATCCTGCCAGACTACAAGAGCAATATCGACTTTTTCTCCATGTTCATTTCTTTTGACGGGCGCCGTTTGAATTATTATCGCCATTAGGCGTTGTTATTTTTTTGAAGGAGCTCGTCGAGTTTCGTTGGCAGCGACGGGGATTACAGCCTCACGAGAGGCGATCGATGCGCCCACGAAGAGGCGAGGCGCTAATGATATTGAAATGGATGCGAGTTATGTGCCGGCCATTTCGGTTCTTCCCTTTGGGGTCTCCCTCTGCACTCTCTTCGGTCTCTTCCTAACCCCGATGCCTCTCTTTTACCCTCTGCCTCTCACACTTCGACGATCCTCGATCCAGGCTCGCTCTCTCTCTCTCTCTCTCTCTCTCTCTCTCTCTCCCTCTCTTGCCGGGTCCCTGGAGTTAGGTTACCTTGTTAGTTCTGGCTGCCTCCATTGCCCATGTGCCCTCTGGCCAGGCCGTGGAATTGCTTTCTATTGTAAATAACGATTCAAAATATATACCAGCACCCACAAAATTGATTTTTCCTATCAGCTGGCGCGGAAGTAATCAGCTCCGCGAGCTTGTCCTGCGACAATTTCCACTGGGATCGAGCACTAACACACTTTAAAAAAATTTTAATCGATAAATTTCAAGTATCACAGATAATCTAAGATTTTTTTTATTTAAAGTAAATACGTATTATATACTTTATTATATACTCTAAAACGCGAGCAACACATATATAGATTTACTAGTCACTCGAAGAATATTTATCGCAGCCTAAATGTGTGATTTATTAAAAGAAAATGATTGGATTCACATCGTTCCGATTATATAAATTTATACAACGCGTTTACACGTAAAATACAGTTTTGCTGAAGTATCTAAAAATGTAGCTAAATACAGACCTGGAAATAATTTTATTGGATTTTTATAAATAATATTATTAGATACTTATTTAATCAAAATAATTATGGCACTCAAGCTGATTGCTAAAATGTAAAAATTTTTGCAGCATTGCTCGTCATGCTTGAATTTCCAACATAATTATTTCGATGATTCAATAACATTAATTTCAGATTTGTATCTAGCTAAATTTTAAGATACTTCAGGAAAGTCGTTATTTCCGTGTAAGACTGTTGAAAACACGGTAAATTGGCTTTCACCGACTCTCACTACGTACATGCGCATAATTACCAAACAAATTAAATTCGTATAGACTTTGTCGTAGCAACTTCTATATGCGAAAGTGCCGCATATAGTTTCTATCTCTAACGTTCTTTTAATTCTCCTTCGATTTCGTCCTCAAAGAGCAATCGCGCTGGAATCGTTATCGGAGATCTCACATCGGTAAAGTGGGAAAGTTGGATTTCTCTATGATTTTTTTGATCCACGTGTAATGTCAAATAACGTGTCTGACTCGCTCGAAGCAACATATTCTCGATTACGATCGTCTACAGCTTAATAATTTCTGATTAAATACCCATCATAGTGCTAAATTAATTCGATCCTGCAAACGTATGCCGAACGTTCGTGTGAACTCTCGATTTTTCTGTGAATCCTTATATCTTAGGTTTATAACATTTTGCTTTAAGAATGTAAATATAACTGCGATTTTTTATAACAATCTTTAAATATCAAATTGATAAACTGTAAGATATTTTAAATTTTCCAGTTTGATATGATATAATATACTTTGATTATATATAAATTAAAATTATTCTTTTCTAAAAAAAAAGTTGTACACATTATTTCGAATTAATTCGTGTTGATTACTATAATGCAATCTTCTTAAAAATATTCCCATTTTCACGATAATAATTATGACAATATTATTAGATAAATAAATTCTATCGAAGATAATTAAATTTCGATTGTTATCAATATAACAAAAAAATGCAACTATATTCGTTTAGTATTGAGTCATCTAAAAAGTATCCGTGGTACTTTGTCACTAGATATATGACCATCAACACACATCTAGTGACAAAAAAATATAGTAAGGAAAAATATATTTTACTGATACGTGACACTGAATATCCATTATTCCGCATCCGGTACTACGAGCTACTAAATGCTCGCGAACAATTCCACGCATCATCGATACGAGTAATTGAACACGCGTGGAATATTCCGCCTATCAATGCAAATAGATCAAATCTTTATCTCAAAATCGCACATCTCTCACCGGTTTGCGCGTGCGGAAGAAAACGGGAAGCCGAAGTCACGCACATGAGTCGCGCGAGCACGTTATGGATGCTCAGCTACCCGGGCGGAGATGCATATATTTCAAAAGTACGTGGCTCATTAAAGTAGCGACGGGTAACTGGGTGTATCCTTTTCAAAGAGGAGAGATGTATAGAAGGATTAAGCCTGGAAGGCTCTGGCGCGGTCAAATTTGTAGCCACTAAAACCGCCGGTTTTATGAGACGAAATTTACAGCGTTTTCACGCCAGAGTAACAAAGTAACCGTCGTCATCTTCGTCTTCGTCATCATCGTCGGCGTTGTTGTCGTCGTCGTTATCGTCGTCGACGTTGTCGAAACGCATCCGGTCCAAGCGAGTCACACCGATTTGGTTTAGCGATCTTTTATTACCATCGATATTGATCACCATATATGTCATCCCAAAAGATCTTTTGTCGATTCACCCGTTGCGAATTTCCCTTTGTGAAATTCTCTAAATCGTTGTTGTAAAATGCGTTCGAACACAACGTTTCTGTTCAAATGTGTTCATAAATCTTAGAGTGATTGTCAAAGTAAAAAGGCGAATTCGGAACTTATTATATGGAACGTGCTAAATTGAAGTATTTTACGAAGATTTATGAAATCATGGACGTATATAATACATTTAATTACTTTGGGATCGTCCTCTTTTGGAAAACTGTTCATCTAAATAAATAAGCTATAAACAATCTGTATGCTATTTTAAAGACTTAAAATAGGTTGTCAATGCAAAGAGGAAGGAAATATTTTAGTAAACGTCATCTACCTTATAATAATATTCATTTACTTGGTGAAATTTTGGTAAGACAGCGAATTAAGATAATTGCGGGACATTCGAATCGCGAATAATGATTCAGCGACGCGTCTTGTGGCCGGACGCGTTTTTGCGCTGCAGCCATGCCACATGGAGCGTTATCATTTCGCAATTAGTCGTTATTAATGTCGTTATTAATGTCGGCCATTCCACGACGGTAGTACAAGTTATTAACTCGCGTCATTCGATGAATTACATCATGAATCAAGGAGCTTGGGCAGGCGAACGGAAAAAGTCGAGCGAGAAATTGTTTTGCGGAAAACCGCGGCGAATCGTAACAATTCGTGTCATTATAAGGGCATTAACTGCATTGCGTATACCTGCTCGCCTTCCTTTCTCGGACCTTTCTGTCTGTGATTTATGGGGGGGGGAGGGCCAAGTATCGCCCCGTATAAAACAACCCATTAAAAATTTAACAAAAGAAAATAGTGATTAATTATTTATAAAATAATTGTCAGTATTTACTTATTCTTTTGACTCCTAAGCGGTTTTCAAAATCGGAGATGAGGTAGCTCAACTAAATAATTAGTAGATTTTTTAACATGGTGGCTAAAGTATTATATTATATACGTCTATTACTTAGCTTCTTTTTTTATAGATATATATTAAATTCATTTTTTGCCTGATATTTTTTTTATACTAATCAATATTTTAGAAAATATCATTAAAAAACAAGTTTTTAAAAATAATTTTCGAGATGATGGCCTAAATGTTTAATCGCCAAGAAATTCTTTCATATTCTGATTATACTGATCAGTGATGAAAAATACACGAAAAAGACTAAGTTTCAAAAAAATCTAAAAGGAGAACTAATCTAATCGAATAAATTAAATCAAGATTAATCTAGTGCTAATTTACACAAATAAAAAAAAATTCACGAGGTAGAAATGAACATTTGTAACGAATACAAAAGACGATCGCATGTAAGATTAAAATTAATAACACTCTATGTATGCGAATTGTTAAATACGACAGGACGCGACATGAAACGCGACCTCAGAACAGTAATTGACCGTTAAAATCTGCGCACAAAGCGCAGTGCGTTTCGCATTGAAATTTCCGGTCGATTTTTTTTTTGTTCCCAAAACAAACGCGCACGCACTGTTCGTATCCGGGCTGAAACAATTGTTGGCGACATCAGCGGAGGTATGGGAGGCATGCAATTGTAACCGATGACGGCCGCCGATAACGGGCGATCTGCACACGTGAGATCACGTGGACTAGGTCCATTAAACGTCCCGCAAAGCGCATTATCTGTGCGCCTGTGCGCCGCTAATGTCAGGTAGATTAAGACGAAAGGGGAGTAAAAAGAAACGGACGTTATACCAGCGCTAATAAAGCCTGCGGCTCACGCAAGAGTAAAATTTCTTGCGAAAGAAACGCGTATCGTCCCATGGAATCAGGATAACAAGACTATGTCGGATTAATTAAAAGTACATCTGTACAGATATTTTCGAAAATATCGAAGATTAAAAAACATTTCATTAAAATCTAACGGGATGAAATTCAAATAATAATTCACCACAATATCATTACGCTCCTTCTTCTTCTTCTTCTTCTTCTTCTTCTTCTTCTTCTTTCTCGTCCTTCATCTTCTGCTTTTTCTTCTTCTTCTTGTTTGAAGAGTTGCGCGTCGATACAGGGTTAAAATTTGTGGGCAATGAATTTACACGCATGAGTTAACATAACATCAGGATTCGCCACGTTATTGCATTTGACTGTGAGTCGAAATGAGCAATTTGAATACATATCAATTAATTTCCGACGGTGAGAACGTACGTGCGTTGTTGAAAATTCGCGAATTGCAGATCGTATCAACGGATACGACTTCGTATTCAAATTTAACCGGTGCCGTGTCAGGAAGACGTAATAATCCGTCCGGAGGCGGATCGGCCGAACGGTTTCCAGGATGACTCGGTCGAGAAGCTCCAGGAGCGTATTTTCATCATTGCCTCCTTTCTCTCTCTCTCTCTCTCTCTCTCTCTCTCTCTCTCTCTCCTTCGAAATCCCTGTGGCGCGATCATTCGTCATGCTTAAGTATACTAATGCAAGCGTAACGTATTAATAAACCGGGCCCGCTCGACCGTGGCCATAAATTCCTGCGCGGGGCCTGGCATCGTGCATACTTCGCGTATGTGCGAGTGTATATATCTACATACTTATGCTAATGACAGTCGAGGAAGAGAAGTGTAAGCCTTTTTCCCACCTGCTGCCTTCCTATGCCTCGCGCGGGCGTCCAGAATGTATAGGATAATGTTTCCTCTTCTCCTCTAATCACCGAATAATGTTTCTTTTCCCCGGCTTGTGAAACAACTATTATCTTTCGCACAGACATCTTAATTGACGTGAACACTTGAATATCCCACACACTTGATAATTCATAGATCTGTTTTCTATAGCTGAATCAGCAGTGTACATTTTTGGAACTTAAGTGAGATAGGTATATGTTTGATATTTGTCGAAAGCGAGAAAGAGAGTTCTAATGCGGTTCTAGTGCATGAACAGAAAACAGATCATATAAATGACTATATATTCAACTTTTGTTTAGCAAAATATAGGTCATGATGTAAGAACTTGTTAATAATGGCCTTTAATTAATCAGAAATTGGTCACAAATGTGAAGCAATATGTTAATAATTATCACTAAGTCAGCAATTACAATTAAGGGTTAGATAAAGTTAGAAGGCCAAGATACCGACATATATTAAAAGCCTTTTTTCTATGTATCACAATTTTTATTGTTCAATTATAGTGTATTACAAAAATTAATTAATTTTAAAATTTATTTTAAATTTAAAATTTATTTTATTTAAATACGATCGAGCCCTGGCAATTTCTAATAGACTGAAATCTCTTAGCAAACAAGTTGATGTTATTAACATCATTTTAATGTCATAATGATATCTATAATGTCAAAATGTCCATAAATAACCTCAGACTATTTGATACACTGCCTTTTATTCTCTATTCCTTACCAGTGCTTTTAGATATTAATGTTATTGTGTATTAGGCTTTACACCTTGTATTCTTACAGCATGACATAGGTCGTGATGGATGATGGTCCTCTTACAGATTGTTTATTTGTAACTGACCTAAGAGTCAAGCGTAAAGATTCAGATTTTACTCGTAGAGACTACCGAAGGAATCTTAAAGGCCTTCGATGATACAAATACTTAAAATGTATTAGGAGATGAATTAAGAATATTTTTTTATAATCGTAGCAAAAAGTTGCTAAAATTTAATTCTGACGAATATATGTTCTTTCATATAGTTTGAGCAATAAAGATTGCACAAAATTTTATCATTACTCTTAACTACTGCAAAAATATATTTTTAAATTTCTGTTGCTTTTTTCTGAAAAATGAGAAACTTTTTTTTAGTGATATACAAGTAGTATTCCAAATCTAACATAAAATCCATATTTTAAATCCTTAACTTTGTAATGTTTTGTAATATAGAAAATCGATTCTGAATTTCATTATAAATCTCCGAATATATGCAAGAACAATCTGTAAAATTTTTGTTGAATTCCTAATATTTTAAAAATAAATTTTAAATAGTCTTAATTTTGAAAGTACACAGTCAAGAAATCTCCTATTTAATTTTTAGTGGATTCAACAAAATTTTAAGCGGTTTTTTATGCAAATGCTTGCAATATCAAGTATTAGTCAAGTCGTTGATTTCTCTGTTTCCCGTGCTTACGGGACTTGATGGTTATTTATGGAGGAAAAAAAAACATCATAGAGGACGTGTTATTTTGATTAAACCGTTATCGTTCGAGTTCAGCATTAAGTATGACGCAAAAGTACGTGTCTTTTGATTTCGCCGTTGTCCATGTTCATTCTAAACGATTATTCTAGCCACGAAATCAATAAAGTACGCAAGATACTACAGAATTCGCCATACAGCACTGAATGCCGTTCGCTTCTTGGGGCCCGCGTACAGAAGTGATAATTTCGTGATTGAATATATCGAAGGGGCCCCATGCTGGGTCGAACCCGTCCGAGGCGTCCGAGTTCCATAAGCGCGAGCACAGCTCGTACACGCATGTAAGCGAGGTGCGGTTCGGCGGTGATAAGGCATACATACATTATAACGCCATTAAAATACCCTGAGCGAAATCCCGTGTGACTTGAACCCTTATTTTACCCGCGGTCGCGCGGCGTTGTGTTGTACGTCGTTAAATGTTGTGAGAATGTTTCGTCGATTTCTTTTCACAATCGCGATCAGTCCTCGATGAAAATCGAGGAATTTTATGCATAAAAAAAAATGATATTGTAAAATATTATAGAAATCATTACGGTCATTGTTTTAAAATTTTATCGAACAAACTTAAATTTTCATGTTCTTTATGACGTAATTATAGTAATATACAGGGAATGGAAGAGATACTTTTCCGTTAGTTTTTTTGCAATTACTTTATAGTATAATAATTTGATAATGCAATTCTGAATTGATGATGCAATTCTTTATGACTGTAATGATGACTAACTAAACATTGAGGTAAAATTAGGAAAGTCGCTTCAAAAAACAAATTGTTATCATTACGCGTTATTAAAAAAGTAATAAATAACGAGTAACGCTGTGAAGTTACTTCGTTACAAGTTATATCAAAAAGTAACGAGTTACATATTGTGAGTTATTTTCAGTAACGAATGATTTTTCTAACCCATTATAAGTAACTATTGACCGTTCTTCAACTCTGGTGTTACATTATCATCATAGAAAATTTACACGTCATTACAATCTTTATTACAACAAGGTGACTAAAAGTCTTCTTTTCAGCTAAAGTTCTTGCACGGTTCATCTTTCTTCTTTTTCCCTTCATGTTAGAGAGAAAAAGAGAAAAAATGAACTGTGCAAGAAGTTCAGTTAAAAACGGCAGGCCTTAAGTAACGGCAGGTACAGTAACTATTTATACTTCCATTCCCTGATAATATATCTCAATGCTTATAAATATTGTATATATGGTATACTTAAATATACGAAATCTGTTGAATGTATTTACTATGGTTTACTATTGTTTAGTATATTATTTGGGCAAAAATAAAAATAGTGAAAGTATCAAGAAGGTACAAAAAAAACAGTGAAAAATCTCATTATCGTTTCACAAAAGATTTGTTCTTTATTGTGGCACTGTCTGAACTGTATGGAGCAATAGGTTGAAATGAATCAAAAGGCTGTTCTTTTTTATTGAATTTTTATATGAGTTCATCTTTCTCCTTTTTCTCTCCAGGAGGAAAGAAGAGGAAGAAAAATGAATTGCAAAAGTTTAGCCAAAAAGAACAAGCCCAAATATATGTTTGTTTCACTTCAACTTATTGCACCGTGCGCACCAATTCAGTGCAGAAATAAAGAATAGACCTAAATATCTTTCTGGTAACGATTTTCTTTCTAAGAAATTCCAAAGATATCTTCGAGACAGTTGAATACATCTGTCACAAAGCAGGAGGCTGAACGCGCGTGGCAGGTATCCCTTTTACTTTCCGCGCGAAGTGTTATTAGATTCCTTTTAGAGCGCAATATCTCATATCGCCGTTCCCGCTGCGTAGATTCCCTCATATGAGGTGATAAGTATCGCCGCAATACATCACCTAAACAAACAGCTCGCGCGGAGGACCGATGGCGTCGGGGGTAGTGAAACAAGAAAGTGAGACAAACGGGTCGACGAGGAGGTTCGTAAGCAACGGGGGGACCGATGTGATTCTATCCTGGTATTCGGGCCTCATAGCCGAGAGAGACATCCATCGATACCGCGGGGGGTCTGGGAAGTAATTGTCTGCATCGACCGACTCGATCCGGTATGCCGACTCGACCCTTTAGATTAACATTAAACCAAATTCTGACCAGTGACTCTCACTAGATCCTATTCTGTTATACGAAAATAATATCACTACATTCTTTAACAGCAATCAAAGTGATCGAATATAATCTAACCAGTTATTAATTTATTTTTTTGAACATTAATAATTTTAATTAATACACACGAGGCAAATTTCTTTTGACTTTTTTTTTATTGATGTTTTAATATCAGTTGTAATATACTTTTTCTGTGTACATTGCATCACAAGTTTGAATAGTTTCTAATTCAGTATATATAATAAATAGTTTTCTTAGTACTTTTCATTGTTTTAGGAGAACAAGATTCAAATATCATAATGTAATATACGCGAGTATATGTTTAATCTGTGCAAATAAGTAAACATATTAGGTGGAAAGTAATGTCGTTTCTGCGCATGTTGATATTCGTTTATCATTTATCAGCTCATTGTGTTCAAAGTCGTGCCAAAATAATTTTAAAAAAAACAACATTACTTTTCGGTCCACTTAATATTACAGTTTAGTATATTCTTTAAATATCCGTATAATATTTATAGTATTTATAATAATATATAATCATTGATCATGTATCAAATTGATTATATATATCAAAGACAAACGAAACATATTGGTACAACATTTTATGAATAATTTAGCGATAATTATAGTATGCGTAGAAAAGCAAAACGTGACAAAAAATCCAAAGGAAGGATTTAACAGAGAACTTATAATGCTGCCGTAAACTTAATGTCTGAATGAAGAATTACGTTTAAAATTTCAAAGGGAATTTATTATTCCCAAGGTAAAACGCAGCTATCGATTATACATTTTTTCGCATTGATAAAATTAATAGATGCAGGTTATAAAAAATATGTGTATGTGCGTAAGAAGATTAATATTTTCGAAATATAACTCAAGTAATTGTGATTCCCCTAGTTTATTTAATAGTCATCACTATTTAACTGCTATCGATGGGATCGTTAATAGCGTGATTATATTCATTATACATCGTTGTGCAGCTGCTATGACTCAAATTAATGGTAATATGAATTCAATTGAATGATCGTTATCGTAACATTTATTTTTCATTTTTTTTAAATGTCATTAGATAAATATCATCTTCATTTTTTTTACTAAATTATTAATGCGTATTAAAGTCCACAAGTAGATATAATATGATGTAGATGTATAATAGTTTTAACAAGCTATTTATAACATCATTTCATTGACGTAATAATTGGAATATATTAACTCATATTTTCAATATAACGATTCATATCTGTATTTAATTAAAATTAATTTATTTATTGAAATTATTCTTTGTAAAAATTTTTACGAAGTAATTGAAATTAAGCAACTATATAGTTATTGAATAATAATTAAGTAAATAATTATCCTAAATAAAAAGATCTTAAAAAGATAAATTTTAAACAAAATTAATTAAATAGTTTTCAAAAACATGCATGTCTTTATTGCGGGTAAAATAAAATTAGAGTATTGTATAATATGAAAAACACATTAAAATGAAAATTTTGCGAAGAACAAATTCGCAGATGATGAATTTGAGCACCAGCGAGATCGAAGGCATGCTAAAGGATATCACGTACGCGATTTAACGCAGACAAATAATATTGTAAGGCCCTGCTAACACCACGGAATATTACCATAAAACATACGTCCAGCCAATTTCCATGGGTCTTATGAACGTAATGTCCAGGGTCTAATATTTATGCATTTATGTATTCACACATGTGCTGGAACGCGGTGCCCCCGTCGAGTATTGGTATTTATATGTTTTATGATGTCTCACAAAGAAAGAGAGAGTCTGTGATACATATATACGTACACGACTGAGGCCTTGTGCTCGCAACTGCCCGCGAGGCGAGAGTCTACTGGCCCACAATTAAGCCGCCATTATGCGCCATAACCAATGCGTAAAAACTTATTATTCGAGATTTATGAAATCCGCCTGGTATTAACGAGAAGGATTTTTATGGCCGACCTTGCTGGATTCCGGGCAACGAATCCCCGTTCGCGATTCGTGCGTAGAGCCTTCTTTCGAGAAACCACCCCCGCGACGAAGACTTCCAGTTGGAGTGCATCGTGGAGCACATCGTACGGCGCTCGTGTGGTTTATTTTACGAAGGTGTAATTGCATGATTTAAGAGCGACGTTCTGTTGGTTCGAGTTTCTTGCTTGCCAGTTAGTAGATTAATCACGCGAAGTTAATCCTTGCTTTTATCTACACAATCTTGAGAAAAAGAGAATTACGACTCTCACGCGCGTTCTTCGAAATATCGTGCAATAACTTAATTATATAGTTTCTTAAAGTGCGCGCGCGTTTTATGGTTGCTGAAATCCATTTTCGTTTTTCTTACTTTTACTCACCCGATCTCTTCAGAAAACTGACAGATCTTATTAAGGATTAATTAGTTTTTAAGGTATAACCGAATACATAAAATATCTGTAAGGTGAAAGGATTAACTATAATATCGAAATAAATATGTAATATGATAATAATATACAAAATTTAATCTCAAGAGAGAATTACAAGCATCTCTCCTTTTTTCTTTTAGGTTTCGTAATAACCGAGAAATAAGTGTCAAGGAGTTTCGAACGTGTAATGGAGATGTTAATTATCCAACTAGATAATTTTCTTCCTACAAATATTTGATTGTTTAATTTCCTCTCTCGCGTTTTGCTCTGATAGACGAAGAATACCCGATTTGGCACATCAATCATCGTTCATAAACTCTCGGGATACCGTTAATTCTTCATTTCTACTTTGTTGGACTTCATTAGGAAGGTTAATTTAATTTAATATGTGTGACCTTTCGTCGCGATGCATATTTAAGCCTCTCAAGTGCCGACGAAGAAAAATTAAATGTCAGATTTTGTTTCAAAAAATAATTAGTCGTTCAGATGGTAAATGTCAAATGTGGTGTCGTTATGCTAATTAATTTTTTTAGTCCAAAATGATTGATGTACTACATGTTGGATGTAGCTATCTTTATGAGTTTACAATGTTTTAATATTATATTACGAGATTATAATCAATATTCTTCGTCATAAATAAAACAACTAATGATATCAGATTCGAATTTTTTTATCCCCGAAAATTATATCTTTAAGACTAATGGACTAGATATGTATTTCTCACGTTATTTTATACATTTTAAAATTATTTGTCAAGAAATTATATACTTTATCAGCTTTATAGTTCTCAGCTAGATTAATAACGTACGAATATTTCAACGACTGTACACATTTGGCTGTCTCTACAGTTGCTGCCACAAAGCGATGATCGATCGTTAACAAGGGTCATTCTCGCTACGTCAGAACGTATCACGAAACGGATGTCTATCCTCGGACGTGCCGTAAATCGTCGTAAATCAATCGCCCGAATATGCCGTAGAGACAATAACGGTGGATTGCGACGAATAATCTCTGTGTCGGTCCTATGTAAACATGTTCACTACGTACTTTGTCGTTAAGTATCCGGGATTGGCCGTTAATAATTGTTGTGTAATTGGATTAGGGACTATAGTAGTTTTAGTGGAACCGCGCATAATCATATTTTAGCATTGTAATATTTTGCGAAAATAGTATCTACAAAATATACTCAATAAAAAACACTTTAAAACATTCAAAATTGTACAATTTTCAAATCATCGAAATTAGGTGAAAAATCATCACTTGCAAAAAAACATTTTAAAGTTCGAAACTTGTATTTTAACGCTCTTTCGGCCATTTTTTAAAAAATTTTTATCTTTACAGTTTTAAATCTTAATAAAAATCACATTGTTATGTTCCTTAAAATTACATATATTTAACAGTCTGCAAATTGATAATAAATTTTTCCTAAATAAAATTTTATACTTTTGCAAAAAAAGTACAGAGTTTTACATATAAAATACTTATATTTAAAAACATTTTTTTAATGACTTTTATGATTTTTTAATAATTTTTATGATTTTTCTTGACCGATTTTTTCTTGATGCGGCTTTAATATAAAATTGACATTTCACAAAACCAATGTTGAAATTCAGCATTGAAAATCATTGTAGACAAAAAAATAAAAAAGCATTTTAAATTTGAAGTTTGTACTTTAACAT
The DNA here is from genome assembly GCF_000204515.1 of Acromyrmex echinatior. The sequence continues at coordinate 107,990 of NW_011627527.1, read as the reverse complement.
GCTTTTTAATCATTTTTTAATTTAATCCTGCAGAATTAGAAAAATAAAAAATTGTTTAATGAATTTCAACATTATTTGTAAGAAACGTATTTAGCTTCAAGATGGTAATTTGGTTAAAAAAAAATTGTAATAAAATTTTTAAAAAAGCATTTTGTAGGGATAATTTATTCTTTTTTTAAACTATTCAATTTTTTGAGAAAGAATTTTTTACTGAGCTGTAAACTATTAAATATACGTAATTTAATCTTTGAGAAACGCAATATAATCTTTGTTAAGATTACATTTTTACAGAAATGTAAAAATATTTTTTTAAAAAACAGCCAAGCATGCTAAAATATAAGTTTCTTTAAAATGCTCTATTATTTTTTGTCTGCGACTTTTACCAAATTTCGGTGATCTGAAAATTGTGCAATTTTGAACATTTTGAAAACGTTTCCCATTTTTTTATTGCTCATAAGTGTATATCGATAAAGAAAGGATTCACTAGAGAGAGAAGGTAGTCTTTTCTCTTCTGCGTGTAGCGATATTAATTAATCACAATTCTTTAAAAATACCTTTAATTTTTAATAAAAAAAATTTTTTCGATATCCTCTGGAAAATTTTAATTCTTCAATAGCGGTTTCAAAAAGTCAAGGAGATTTGTTTAGTATGAACAGTATTATTGTCATAAACATTTAATAATCATATTCATCCTGTGAGCCAACAATTTATAAATATCATACTTAGTTATCATATTTGATTTGCGCAAAACACAAATTAACAATAATATTACATCAATATTATAATTTCCCACTCAATAATACGTATGTTATACATAATAATTACATTGTTGAATAGAAAATTATATATAACGGTGATAGTTTGTTATTTTTTTCTTTGCAAGATTATATATAGGATTGCATATAGGTTCTGCAAGAAATATAAAATATTGTTTTCTAATAAATGTTAAAACACGTGTTAGATATGATCAAATATTGACATTAATTAGTACATTAAATATTTTTTTATACGGATCAATTATTATGCATTAGTAAGACAGAGTATCAACGTCAGGTATAAGAAAATCAAAGATTTAATCAATGTAATATCGTTGAGGGAAAGCGCGCGGGCTCAGATAAATCGGTGTCGGTGAGAGGAGCCAATAAACTATATCACGACGCAAAGACGATTAACTTCGCATCGATTTCATTGTATTGACTCGTCTCGGACGCAATCCTAAACCGGTTTAGATCAGCTGGTGTACGAATGCCTGCATTGACCGTGGCATCTCAGCTAATTGAACTGGTCGGGGATTAGTTAGCATAGTACGCGCGACCTCTAAATATTTTGGCATTAACGACGAATAAATCACCGCGACTCGGTCGTGGTATCCCGTACGAATAAATCCTGGAATTAGCCGAGCATTAGGCGTCTCGTTATAATGGTCGAGAATGCAACCAGTGCGATCAAACGTACGTGCGGCTAACATCACACGCGTGCACTCGGATAAATTACTATGTCGAGAGATTTAAATACGCATTCCTTCAGAATATTTTATCACGATACTATCATTTTCATCAATTTTCACATCGGATTATAAAAAGAGTATACGTTTAAAGTTCTGTACGATATAGTTGATAATGCATTAAGCACAGATATGATGTGGATCCGAAATAAAAAATTAATGTAATGAAAGGATATCTCCTACACTGTTAGTAAGTATGTTTTATGTTCCCAATATATAACTTTATCTTTTTTACATATCAATCTTGAATAGAGCTTGTTGCATCAACACTTAAAAATTACTTTTAATAAATATCTTAGAGATATTATTTTTAAATATCAAATATCTTTTTAATGTTATTGACATATAACGCAAAAATTTATGTGAAAAATTAATTTGCTTCATAGTATAATATTTGTTGGCTCTCATGTAATTTTATTTTAATTTAAGTATAATATAAAGTTATTTATCAATATATAAAAATTAATAGGTAGACTATAATAATTAAAATCAAATTAGAATTAATAATTCTTAACATCTTTATCAAATTATAAATAAAATAAATTGATTAAAATATAATGTTGTTTTTTCTGAAATCAATTCAAGAAATGCTTAATTTTGGAAAAGTATGAAAAAAATAAAATATAAATTTCAAGTTTTATTTTAAAAATATTTTTAAAAAAGAGGAAAGAAATGTTTAAAAAATTAATAATATTTATTTCCCACATCTTATAACTATGACTTTATTTTACATAAATACTTTATTTTACAAACAAAAAAAGATATATGAATATGCCTTCTTAATTTCTGTCGTTCAAATAAAATATCACATGAAGAAATTTAATTTAAAATTCAAAACTTGCATAATTTCTAGAAATGTCAGTATTTTATTTTTAGAGTTTTATCTTCATTTAATCTCATTTTTCAATGTTTTTTATTATATATTTGTCTAAGCAATGAATTTTAAAATTTAATCAATTATGATGTAATTAATATTAAAAAATTAAATTGAATAACACTATTGATCCGTCATATCTTTAAATAAGACGATATTATAACCTTCATTTACATTTTTTACAATAATTTTATTAATAATCAATGTTTAATTTTTAACTTAACGATTACATTCGTCAAAGTGTTGTTGAATTGATTTTAAACTGAAAGTTATGAAATATTTATTATTTATAAAAATGTGATGATATTGCAGATCAAAAAGAAAGGATTACAAATTATGTGACTCCTATACAAAAATAGATTTTAACAATTGATTTTGTTTAAAAAATACAATATTTTAGTTACAAAAATGTATATGTACAAAAAATAAAATATTGTAGTATATATGCATTGTATAGAACATATGAATATATACAGAATATAACATTTTTTTTATATACATAACTTTTTCTGTATATAGATACTAAAAATTTATAGTATCTATAATATACGTAACATGAACAATAGATTAGCAGTAAAACTACAATCGACTGCTCGAATAATTAATTTTATAAACCTCGAAGAAAAACCGCCAACTTACTTTATATTAATAAAACGCTATACTACATATTGTTTAACTTTGCGTAATTTAAAATGTGTATTATCAAATAAAATGTTAAATAACGAATAACACACTAAAATATACATATATTCGTATATAATATAATTTGTATATAGTATAGTTAAGTTTAAGAAGAAATTTATATACAATTAAATGTTTATATACAATTAAATACTCTAGAATGTACCTTTTTAAAAACATTTAAAAATGTTTATAAATAAAAATGCAGCAAAATATTGTTTATTGGTAGTTGGAATATTAGTTATGACGTAAGAGAGCTATTGAATAAAAGATTCCATAAAATAATCATTATAGAATTTATTATATAACAGCAGAAATATTAACAGAGAAATAACATATTTTATAAAAAAAAAAAAAAAAATCAGTAAAACTAGCAATCTGAAAAGAGAATATTTATATCTGCTCTCGAAACAAGTTTAATAATAAGTTGAATAATATATAGGATTCGCCTTACATTATGAAAAATGTAATTATTATGAGCATTTAATTTTTATTCATCATTTAATCAGATGTTTAACAAAAAAATTACATTATATCTTTTTGAAAATTAACCTGTACAAAATTTAATGACTAAAGATATGTATAATAAGTAAGAAATAAATAAAATTGACTTACTCCATAGTTGCTCCGCCGTCGCCTGATGCCTCCAGGCCTCCTCCTCTTCTCAGATTCTGTTCTTGCACTTACACAACACTTATGTAAACATCGTATATTATGATTTTGGTACAATTTATTTCCAATATTAATCACGTATCACATGTACTTTATCATTTCGCAATGAACAAATAAGACAAAAGAAAAATACGACTACACTAGGCTATAATCCATTCGATACTCACAAATTAACTTAATCACAAACAGTTTTTAATTATTAATAAATACGTTTTCTGCGGCGGACGAATATAAAAATAAATTATAAAATTAAGTATTAAAAGTTAAACAACTAACTTATATCAAAAAAACACATCTGATTTTTATTAATGACTTCAATTACCACATAAGTAAAAAAGGAAGATTTACGTAATGATTTTGCTTTGATGCACAAAAAAGTGTTTGGCTGTTAACATCCGGATATTATCGTATTAGCTTAATAATTTCCGTCTCTGTACTATCTTTTGCAAACATAAACATCCACACATATTTTGATTACTGAAATATTGCATGTCCCAATTTGTCCCTTCGATCAACTATTATATTAGCATTCCTTTATCTTATAAAATATTAATCGCGGAAATTAATTCGTCGTGATAATAGGAGAGGACAATAGGAATAGTATTTTTTTAGTACTTATCATAAAATCGTTACAAGAGGTAATAATGAGCGATAACACAGAACGACTCATGTCGCTATTTCTGAACCGCGCGAATAAGATCGTACATACATAATAGTATGTCACAAACGTCAATTTGTCGCGATGAAATATTTTACGAACTGTAAACCGTCTTTTTATAAATTAGCGATTGCTAAACATATTGATATATCACGGCTTTCTATCACTTAAGTCACATTCGCGATTTATCAATTAATCACGCTGCTTGGATGATCGTCACTTTGACCCTTCTACGAAATATTAATTGAGCAAGCTGGATGTTGTTTGTTTGTAAGAAAGAGTCGCATATTTTCATCTAGTACTCATCACGAGTGTATTTCGAAAAATGATACGCGAACTAGCTCGCACAAACATGTAGAAAATAATTACATCGGACACATTCTGGTGCTTGTAGAGATTGCATTTCATAGGAAATTACGACGACAAACGAAGCTGTAAACGTCCTATTCGAGCCTTATCGCACGAATGGTAGCGTAGTGATCTTAAACAACACCGCGCTGACAATAACGGCCGTAATTACAACCAAAACATTTTAAAATAAAACGAATAAGAACTATTGCTTGCATTTTGAAAGAATTTTGATACGCGAGCTCTTAGTGCATATAATATTTTGTTTTGTAAATTTTTTAGTGTTGCTCAAGATAACGATTAATTCCACTTGTATAAAATCATATTTATGTTAGAATTTAGGATAGAATTCTATCATTTTATATATTATGTAGTAGATACGGAAAAAAAATTTATGGAATTAAAAGTATGTGTAAAATATATATCAAGTCCATTTTTTAAACCTATAATTAAATGATTTATATTAGAATATAGAATAAAATTTTATTTTTATACATCGTTGCCTCATTTCAAAAGTGATACAATTCTAAAAAAGACTTTTGTTATTACCATGAATGAATTAGGTAAACATTATTTTAATAATCATAAAAAAATGAACTAATTCAACTTCGTAAAAAATTGTCAATAACCCAAAGTCATTTTTTTTCTTAAAAAAGAAAATTTTTAATTACAAAACGAAAATAATTAAAATGATTCAATTACATTAAGAATAAATTTTATTTATTGGTATTATTTGATTAGTCAATAATTTTCTATCAATTGGAAAAAAGTTTCTTTTCTTTTTCAAAAAACTTAATTTTTTAAGTTATGAGAAAATGATATACTATAAAATGTATATCTTATAAAATAAATACAGATATATATTAAAATAATATAAACATTAAAATACATAATGTATAAAATTATAATTAAAATTCTATCCTGAAAAATTTAATGCAAATTCACGTAGAGTTAGTTGTATGAAAATATCGTAATCTGGATCTTAATTTAATCAATAAATTATATGTTGCAGTTTTATATTTTAATAAAGTATTTAAATTATTTTAATAAAGTATATAGGAAAATGAATTTTAACGCAAAATTTAATTTGTTAATTTGTAATTATATTTCAAAATGCATGTAATAAATATCGTGTGAGTTTTCAACATTTAGCAATGGCTGAGACGCAATTCGTGGTTGATCTAGAGCAGATTAGTCGCGCGAGAAATCGATATCGAGGCGCGGAATAGTGTCTCATTGGACACGTACACGTGCACGATCGAGTAGGTAACTGTTAACCAGCAATAAACTCGATTCACGATCGGTTTCACATGGCGGTCATGCAGTCGGAGAGGATAGTGCGCGCTGTAGAATACGAATGGTCGCCATTGTTACCCGGCCAAACCGTTTTAATGGACTCTTATAATAGCACTAGCTCCCTTCATAGTCATACCAGTGCCGTGATTCTTGATTTGACGATTGAAAGAAACCCGATTTCTCGATCGATGAGAGCAGTTATAGTTCGCTGTAATAGCACAGTTAATCACTCTCGCTATTAATGTTCTTGATATTTTCCTGTTGTCTTATTAATCACTTTTATAGTTTCATCATGTCTCAATTCCTTTCATTAGTTACTTTTCTTACAATTTGAGGTTTATTGTCAAAATTTATTCAAAAAGAATCACAAAATCATTGCAAAGCGATAAAAATTCAGATATCGCAAATCGAGAAATAATTATCAGATTATTAAAAGATGTTCTGAAAATGCATAGAATTAAATATGTGTCCAAAGTTGTAGGAAAGAGAATATTATTAATGTTTAATAAAATTTAAAAGAATGGCGAAGCATTTTTTTTTTAATTTTACTAAATATTAATAATCTTCTTTGTTGCAATACATTAAAATAAGAAATAATAACAATAAGATTGTAATAATGATAAGAATTGAATGTGGCGACTTTCATCCAGTGATACAAAGAGAGAAGAGACATGCAATGACTCGTCTGATGGTGGCTTATCGATAAGGGCGCGAGACGGACCGGGGTGGATGTATGTGTAGTGTGCTATCGGCGGCACGAAATCGTCGCCCTGGGATGCAGACGTTAGGACGCCATTGTGTCAGGTCGACGCGTGATTAATTTGACGAGGTAATAATTGCCGTTCAAAGCAGATTCGGTAGATACGTACGGAAAGATAAACGGCGCGGAGTCCCGCTGACGCTTCTTTTTTATTCCAACGAGAGAGCGAGGGAGAAGGAACAAATCTCTCGTTCCCTCGTCACTCTGCCTCCTTGTCGGAGCATCGATTTATCTTCGGACGATCTAGTAATTAATTTTAAACGCAATATAATTGGCTGCTCGTAATTTAGGCGATGCCCGGTCTTCCTCTGACGATGATTAGGCCAACGCACTGGCTCGAGAGCATCTTAATTGACTCGTTGCCCTCTTTCTTGCTCCCCATGTGGCTCGTCATCTCACCACGCTCTCCTCACCTTTCTCTCGCGGCCCTCATTACATCACGTATGTTGCATGCTGTGAACGTAGTCTAAAGGATATTTGCATAAACTGTTGTCAGGAATTTCAGTTTACTCAGTCCTTTCCTGGTCGCCTCCATCACTCTCGTGAATGTACGTGTTAAAAAATTCTCCTTAATATAAATTTTTCATTAATATTTTTTAAAATATAGTTAAACGTTTGGATTTGCATAAACATGTTCATGCGAAAATATATTTGACATTTTATTATACTTGATTTTATTATGTTACTTTTATGACACTATCATTACTTTTAGCGAGACGTATATGCAATATAAATTTATACTCTTTGTGAAAACACATTATAAATCTTTCAACAAGCTTTCTGTTTTCTCGAGTAATTTTATGTTCCCAATCGACAATCGTTTTCTTCTTAGCTCCGACGCCATTTCGTTAACGACTAACGACGGTTCTCACTACGTTTCGGCCGCTGCAAAAAGCGGTAACTTGAAGGAATCCAACGTGAATCGAGTGGTTTCCACCTGCTTACTTCGTCTTCGCGCGTTGAGTTTCGGCTTCGAAACGCCCTTCCCTTTTTCTACCTTTTGCCTCGCGTCGCGTAGAATCCGCAATATTCACCCTTTCTCCTGCTCCGCCGGACCCCCGTCGACCCATCCGCATTAAAAATGTATCAATCTCATTCGGCCACAATGTTTTGTCGAGGCAACTCGGCATGGAATCTTAAAGGTGTCGTAAAGAATAACGTTTGCTGACTTTAGCGATGACGAGCGTGAGACAATCGCATCTTTCAAAATCCGCGCGTTTTTCCGATACCGGAAACATTTAGTATCGAATGAATTACGGGTAGTATTCACAGTCAAATTTTATATTTAGGATTGTTTTAAGATGTCACCATCAGTCACATTAGCATCTTAAGACATTACTTTAAGACGATTTTAAAATAAAAATCAACTACAATATATTGGCCCATGTAGAGAATCTCAAGAGGCATTATCAATACTGCTTACAAGTCTACATTTTGATACAATATAATTAATATAATAGATATGAAAGAAGTATAGAAAAGAAACATGAAAATAATAAAATTAAATAATAAATTAAAAAATTGTTTAGAATTCATTTCTAAACCTAATCATAATTTTATAATTTCCGACATTGAATATTTGATGTTTAAAAACTTCATAAAATATTTGTTATTGGAAACAAATTTTCAAAATAAATCACCAGTTTCTTCACGTGGACGTTTCATCCTTCGACTCCGTCTGGAATTTCAGCGTTAGCATTCGTCCTTAAACGTATCGCTTGATAGTCGCGAGTAGATCTTCTGACGAATTTTACATCAGGTCCAGCGCCGAATATGGTCTGTGCCTGAGGAGGGATGGTGGCGAGAGAGAGGCTCCACAGTAGAGGCAGGAACATCACTAAAGTGTCAGCGGCATCACAATTCGCGAGGAGCAAAAGAGCGCTTGTTAGCGGGCCTGAAACCGGCAAAAAAGCCAGCTCGCCCTTCAAGAGCAAATTTTTTTTTTGTAGGGGAAGACGAAAGATTGAAAGGGAGAACAAGCCGCGCTGTTTGTTCAGCAAACGGTTTCAAAAGTCCTCCGTGAAACAAAAGAACGATTACCTCTCTTTGATCCTCTCTCGGGCGAGCGTAAAATGTATATTTCGTATGTAGAAAAATTATGCCAAGTTAATGATGTATCTCAGAATAGCTGTGTGGCTGGACTAAATCTAAATAAATATAAATAAAAAAAGTGGAAAAAGTTATATTTTCTCTTTGTTATTCATAAGATTTTTTTTAATATTTAAAAGTACTATAATTAAAATACCAAACCTAACGTGCGTTATCTAATTCTTCCAGATATATATATACTTTATATATAGAATTCATTCAAACCATCAAGTTTTATCCAACGATAACGAAAAACAACATAACGCGTATCTATATCTAAAATAACATAAATTGCGTAACAGCTACTTCACTTTATCAAATCATGCAATATACTATGTATAAATTTCATCATTTGAGATTCTCGCGTTTCAGCGAATCGGTTAAGAGTAAGAGTCTCTAAGGGACATCATCCGTTTAGGGGACAACAAGCCCAAAACTCTGCGGTAGGACAAAAGGAGTGCTGGCCACACTCCTCCTTCCGTCTTTCTCCGGATTCCTCCGGATGCCGAGAACTTCCTCCTTCTGCCTCCTCGCCCCGCCAGACTCCTCGGACACAGTTTCTTCAGTATTCGCCGCGTTCCAGCCTACGCCGAATCGCAATCGGTCTTTGGCCAGAGCCGACAGCTTCACCGCGCCGCGATGTTTCGATACAAATTACATGAAGAGCGATACAGGGGAATAGTGAAGAGGAAAGGAGAACTCGAGATCTCCTTTCCCCGAGGACTTTACGACGCAGGAGAGACAGGAGAGACTGATGTTATCATCAACCGTCGTGGGTCCGTTCTTTTTGCACCGTAGCGCAAATCCTCCCCGTTTTGTATTCTCTCCCTTCGCGTTGCTCTTCGCACTCATTCGTTTGTGATGCCGATCATTTGCGATATCGCGAAAAGAAGCGGCGATGAATTCGGACCTTTTTCCCTCTCTTGAATCGACGACTCATTAAATGATTTATTAAAATAGCAAAATGAGCTTTGCATAAAAGTGTCTTAACACTTTTAACATTCGCTATATATGAATACATTGCTATCACACTTCAAAATAACACAACTCGAAAAACTTAATTTTCGAGTTATTATCATGAATGAGTTAAACATTATCTTATCGATTATCAAAAGTGAACTGACTTATTAATTTCATTAAAAATCGCTAAAATCATCACAAAAGAATATTTTTTGCAAATGTTACGAAAATGATAAAAATGAATTATTTTAAGAATATATTTTTTTATAAATATTATTTGATTAGTTAATAATTTTCTATCAAGTTAAAAAATAGCTTTTTCTCCTTTTCTATAAAATATTCAACTTTTTGAAGTATGTTTTATTTTCGAAGTGAGGGAGTGATATGTGTGTATCATTTTCAATTAAGTTAGGATATCAAATTTAGAAAAGATGTAAAATATTAATTTACTATTATAAAGCTATACGTCGGAACTTGAAAATAGATGCCTTAAACATTAAAATAAATCAATAAATAGAAATCTCTGCAGAAATCTCAATTACTCGTTCTTTGCTTGATTGCTTGATATATCTACCGCCGAATTACTTGCGCTATACACCGATCTTACGGCTGGAACTAACATTATTCCGACTGCTCATTATCCCGTTCCTACAAACAAGTAGAAACTGAACATTCGCATACATGGTTATACCCGTTGCACACTTGTCCGATTCGCAATCATTTTATAAACTGGGAATTTGAGTAACGCTGCGTAATTTACGGAGTTACTTTCCAATCTCGGGAGACCGCTCATAATCATTAGTGTATACCGTATACCGAAATCTCCATATCGGTTAACTAGAGAAAACGCCGATATAGAGATCGACGCGCGGGAGATCGAGCTCGTAATTCCTCAGCGTAGTTTTGCGCGAGTTTATGAGGTTTCTTGCGCCCATTCTCGATGATGCTGGCACTAACAGCCGTCACTAATGCGCCCCTTGTTTCTCTCTTCTTCGTACTACCTACGCTCCACGAGATACTTGGTCAAGTAAAGTACTGTCTCCTTATGGCAATTCGGTAAATCGCTTCATCACGCTTTGCCACGCGGAAACTTGCCCGAGATTGCTCGACCAACTCAGAGAAGTTAAAGAGCGAATAATCTTGACGAATAACTCCTTTAACGCACTTCCTGCAACTTTTCTAAGATACTTTGTAGAAGACGAATTTTCTTCCGCGAATCATGAGTGCACGTTGCTATATATAATGTGAAAATTAGATGAGGGATAAAGTTTTGTTACGTATTCTTTTTAATATTTAATATTTACCTTTTTAAATTTCTTAATTTGTAACAAAAAATAGATCTGTTGTACAAAAAATAGAAATATCACTAGTATCTTAAATAACCATTATCTTTTTCTATACAGGATTTTCATTATTGATGATAATAAATTTTGTTTATTTTTATGCATTTTACTAGTGACAATTCTGTAATAGCAAGATGAACTTATAAAATAGATGTTACAAGATAGATAATTTAACAATAAATTAACATGTTTATTAACATGAACAAATTTATTCAGCAAAAATTTTTATTTTGCCAGCAAAACAGATTCTATTGTAACATTTAACAATTAATTATTAGGATATAAGATACATATTATATAGAAATTTTAATTCATTTCATCAAAACTCAATTTTTGGGACGGAATCTCAATTATTTTATTTGATTTGCATTAAATATATCTACAGTAGCAGTACAAAAATGCAATTTTAATTGAATTTTGATACAAAAGATTTTTATGCAATCAAGCTTTATTTTATATATTAATACGTTGAAAGAAATGGCATTTTTCTACTGTTAGCTAATATTAATAGTGATAATGCTAGAACGTGAATGGCTGAAGAATAGAAACGATACAATCACATCAGACTTTCCAACTGTATATATTACGATATTCAATATATCGTAAGGACGACACAAAGAACCACGCTAGTATCGTCGTTACAAGCTTTCGTTTTTCAAACGCGGTGTGAGGTAAATCACGTCAGTTGATAGTCGCACAACGATCGGAAACGGATCGTGTCATGCACATTCCCGCATATACTGTTCGTGCCGTATGCAGCCACAGCGACCTAGAAAATTCAGCAAATTGGACGAGCGGTGAGTCTTAATCGCGAATCTGTGATTATGCCGCGGCGAAAGCCGTCGCCGTTCGTCGTCGATTCTACTAACGCGATCGCGCATACGACAAAAGCGCGTGATGTGTGTCTTTACCATTAGTGAAAGACCGAGAGCAAACCGAGCGATATATGCCAACTCTTTTCGAAACAACACATTTTTGAGATTTTAGAATTCGAGATCAGTTTTCGATCTCTTTCTTATTCAACTAATTAAAAAAGTATTAAAAAACTTTAAAAAAAATTATAAATTGTGTAATGATAAAATAGTTTTCTCTCTTTCTAGCATTACGCATAATGAGATTATTTGATTAGATTATTTCTATATATTGATACAGTGACTATATGTCCTTTATTGTAAAGAACAATTTTTTATTTTTAGTAGCTGTCCTTTAAATTTATTTGTTTCTTCAAAATTTAATTTTGTCCTTTATTTTTCAATATTGTCCTTTACTATTCTTTATTTGATATTAAAGAAAATTCTTTTCTGAGTTCTTTTCTAATTAGCGTTCTAATGTCTAATATTATATTAATCATTAATGAGCAAATTTTTATGGAAAATATTTTACAGTTTCATGCATATAAATATAATTCATTTTTGTTGATTTTTTATATCTTTTAATTCTCAAAATTAAATTTATTCAAACTACAGCTGTTTTCATTTTTTATTATTTCGAACCTTTTATTATTTTAGATCAAAGGTTTGTTCCAATACAGTCGAATCATGCAATTTCAAACTATCAAAAAACTGTGCAATAAAATTTTATAATGCACAAATTCTTAACAGTCACAAACTGATTTGAAAATATATAGGAACAAAACCCTTGAAACATTTTCAAATTTGTCCTTTATTTTCGTTAAGAAAATATAGTCACCGTATATATAGAAGAAATAATTAATATTACATTCTAAGAAATAGGAATTTAGTACAATGCGGTACAAGGTGGAGACAAATCTATAGTATAAACAGATGGAAAGTGATTTCTTGTACAAATAATACAAAAGTGTAGAATAATTTTTTACCCTAGATTTTGTTTTATAAAAAATCAAATTTAAAAGTACGTACGCACTTAACATAAAGACATGGTGTGGAAAGACACTGCTGTGCGCGCGCGCGTGTATGTGTGTGTGTGTGTGTGTGAACATTATTATATAACGTTTACATATTTATATAATTTTACAAATGGCAGGATTAAAAAAAATGTGATAAATAGTTAAATTTTTTTTATTTTATTAAGAAAGAAATTTTTCACAACAAAGCTTCAGAAAGAAGTTTATTCTGCACTTTTGATTTATATTTTTGTGCAAAAAATTATCTTCTGGTTATACTATGGGCGCAAGCTACATAGACATTGCTCAAGCTTCGAGATGGTTTTAAGCTAGTGTTTGAGATATCATAAATCAATTAGAGAGCGTATTTGTATCTTAAGACATTGCTTGAGACGGTCTTGAAATTAAGAACGGACTAAATGTTTATCCTTATCTTGTATAATTCTCACTGTATTAATGTTGATATATTAACATAGTTTTAAATCTATATTATATTGGAATTGGTGTTAATATCATAAGTTAGTCACATCATATTGGTAGTATGGGTTTTAAATCCACTACATAGTATAATGGATTTAAAACTCATAAAATTAAATTTACATCACGTTGATATGAATTTAAAACCCATGTCTATACAATATTGGTGGTAACATCATAAATGTATGTGGTAAATCTATAACACTGTCGAGGTTTATACAATACGGTGAAGTTTATATCAACATGGTATGAATTTAAAATCCATATAAACATTAACGTCAATGTAGTGTGGATTTAAATTATGAGTTTTAAAATAGGGTGGTATTTATACTAACATCAATACGGTGAATGTTATATAAACGATGTTAAAATCCACTCATATTCTTTAAAGTGTAAATATTTAAATATTTTATTAACTTAAATTCTATTTAACCTTTCGTAGTCAGGCCCTGAGGTCCAGGGAGTCCAAAAAGGTATAAAGCTTTACATTTCTAAGATCTCTTTTTAAAACGGGACTTAAACTGCCATTTATTCAAAATTTAAAATACTCTTTTTGCATCTTCAACCGCCTATTGCTCCTTGGACGTCAGCCTTTGCAATTTTTTAAATATGTTAAAATTAAAAACTTTAAAAAGCCATTGCATTTCTATGCTCTACAATGTTTATGTTCAGTAATTTTTGTGATTTTAAGAAACAAAAGCTGTCAATACGACAATCAATTAAAATGTTGGGGTTATTTTGCCCCCTATATGATCGCAACATACAATTCTCAGGAGGTATGATACAAAGGGTTAAATAAAATTTGTTTTTTATGTATAAATTCACAAATTTAATCAAATGATATAATACTGTAAAAGACAATTTCTGATTATTCTGGTTATTCTGGGTTCTATTTATTTAATCAAACGCTAGGTTCAAATTTTTCTATTGCATCTTTGCGTACGATCATTCTTTCTTGCCTATAAAATTATTACATGTTTTTCAGGACAATTGTTTGATCGCAATCATTCCGATTAAACGCGCGAGAGCCACGATTTCAATCGCTCGATGATTGCAGAAAAGAAATATATACGGAAATATATACGTATATATGCCTTATGATGTAAATAAATTATTATCCTCATATTGTCTTCACTTCTTATTTGTTGATTCCTATCTACCTTATCGATAAAATAAAAATCTAAATTATACATCGAGAAAGAAAGAGAGAGAGAGAGAGAGAGAGAGAGAGAGAGAGAGAGAGAGAGAGAGAGAGCTAAGGGGAAATTTATTATATAATTGTCAATAATAATTTAATTTTAAAATAATTTCCACAGGGATGTAATTAATCTTAACATAGAAAAAAGACGTTTTATTTTCTCTTATGAAATTTGATCGAATGTTTGATCAATTATAAATATCAAATCTAATTTTATCATAATTATTTTAGATAAATTTGTTACAGTATGCAACTATATATTTATACTTCTCCTCTTTTCTCTCGCTTGGTTTTTTTCACTTTTTGAATCGTTTGCACCGGTCGTTAGTTAGCCTAGCCGCATGCATTATGTATCTCTTTTTTCCTGGACTTGTAATTAGAGTAATTCTCGGTTAACGAGCGATCAAAGGAGTAGTACAAGTGAGTACACAAGCTCGCAGCGACTATTATCGCGTTATTTTCTTCTATTTTCGAACGGCGCCGCGGGCAACTATGTGTTTACTTTCACTTACAATGACGTATTGCGCTTATTTATCTCCGTGGTTGTCATTGTTCTTAATTACACAGTAATGGAATTAAACTTAATCATCGTGCCGTTGCAGTAATAAGCACTTCGTGCTCGGGAGATACGCCACAGAGTTATGATATGTGGTCGTTTGAATCAAGAGATAATTGGTATTTATATATAAGTTTTAATCCGTCTATCAGTATTTTCTAATTAATTTTCTGTTTAATAAATACACTATAATATCGCGCGCGATATCTGTTTATTATTATTATTAAAACATTGAACAAGATTGAACACTTCGTGATTTAAAGATATGAAAGCAGCACCTTGAATAATTAAGTTACGCGTTATTAAGTACGCGTAAATATCCTGAAGGATAGTCGGGTAATATCTGGCGCACCTAGGAGGACTACGATAGAATTAAAAGAGGCTGGAGAACAGATTGGCCGACGCTGGTCCGAAGGTAATGACCGGCTAAACGGTGGCGGTGCCTTGATATGCAAACGCTGGAATTTCCTTGAGCGGTGCGATCGTGCTTGCAGGACACGAAACGATCGCACCGCGGAAAAGGGCGGAAAGGAGAGACGGACGTGCAAGAGGAGACGATGCATGCCCGTCGGAATGCCATGCGTAAAAGAGAGATGAAGAGAAAGAGAAAGAGCTATCTCGGTAATAGCGTCCGTTTACATCGTCCCTTTAGCGTCCAACATTTCGCGTACGGCATTTGTCTTCGACCTTCTTCAGCGGAGAAGATCACGCGGTCGCCTCACGAGATCGCTTTGATCCTCGTCCGCTTGCGAGAATCGTGGGATTTCGTCGGAATGTGCTTTTCCCGTTTTCGCAGATAATGGCATGAATTGCCGATAAATCGGCGTTGAATCCCATTTCAGTGAATACGCTTGCGATATATATATATATATATATATATATAAGGTAATTTAAATGATCATCAGTCTTAAACTTAACATCGTGTATTCCATACAAGATATATATCTGTCTTTAATTAACTAGATGTATAGAAAAAAGGATGCAATTATGGAATAAGTAGGAGATGAGAGACTATGAAATACTATGATATCTTGTATCAGTGAGCTCTATAATATACTGGAGTGCGCCTTCCCTATACTAAACATAAGTGTCTTCGCGTTGCTTGCACTTTTTGCATTCAGCACCTTTGCTTTTTCTTCCTCCAACATCCGAATAAATATTTATCTCATTTTAAGATCAAAATTTTTTTAGGATTGTAAGTAATACAATCTTTAAAAAAAAATTGCAACCCGACGGAGAAACGGAAGGTAAACAAAAACTTATCTTTCTGACTATTTTCTATTTGTGTAAAACAACATTAGCCAGTCAGCAAACCCTTAATAAAGAAAACATTACTCTTTGCATCATTGACTACATTTACACGGACATTTTTAATTGGGTCTAATAACATCCGTAGTTAGAAACTGGTCAATCACAGTCATTTCATTCTTTAGAAGAATTGGTTTCATAACTGCGGATGTTATTAAACCTGATTAAGGATGTTCGTGTAAAAGTAGTTATTCAGAGTGTCATTAGGTTTGTTCTTTATTTCTGCCCTCTCTAATGCAATAAATTGAAGTGAAACAAATATACGTTTATTGCTAGCAAATAGTCTTACAGGTGTACTTTTTACGTAATTTTGAGAAATATATTGATATTCATTTTCTCTAATTTTAATCTAGCTTGGAAGCTTTGAATGTGGCTTTCAAATAATGTAATTGAAAAAAAAATTGATAACAAAATGTGTGCATATATTCGACGTATAAATTAAGTTATATATTAATTGACGATTCTATATCTTTTCTCTTATTCCATAATTGCAACCTTTTTTGATATTTTGATTTTTTTTTGTAATTATGTTCGTTCTGTGTATCCTCTGTAAGAATTTCTAATATTTATTATTGATATCACTCTACGATTAAATTTGGATCAAAAGTAGTTATGTTACATGAATATCTAGATAATTAATAAATAAGAGATTATATTATTAAATATAAAGATATTTAATAAAACAAAATGATATTTCATTCTCTCTTCCCTTTCTCTAATATATTACGAACTGAATGATTATTTCATAATCTATACATAGACTAGTAGAATCGTAGTTAATACAATAGATAATTGCAGCACATAAATCACAAGTACGAATAGGTAATTATTATCATCTTGTAAGTTGTTGACGAAATGATTGAATTATCAGTTGAGAGAACCGTGAGATATAAATTAATCACATCTGAATAGCATAGTGATTCACAAAAAGCGAAAGCGTCAACCCACGTGTGAGCTGTCGCCCAAACAATGTGGATTCCAATCTAGGATATCGAGATCTTACTCAACCGCGCATTCTTCCGTGTGATTATTTTATTTCACACGAAGCGATAAAAAAAACCTACGCCTAATCTCGCGGCGCGAGTAAGAAAAAGAGCCGTGCGAGTACCAAGCGAAACGACCCGCAGCGACTTTTTCGAATGCACCCGTTCGCGAGATGCATTCAAATCGCTTCGTCGCTTCGTTTTGCGTCCACCGCATCGGATTGACGTTGAAGGATGACACGTTCTTCTCGACAGCGCATCGGCGAACCTTCGCGTATCGTGGGACCGGTCCACCCTGGAATCGGGTTAAGAAAGGAGACAAGTTTCGTGATGGAAAGCGAGAGAACAGTGGTAAAACAGAAGGGAAAGAATGTTTTTCGTTTGCGGTTAGAATGCTCCGTGTAAATTATTACAGTGTAAATTTACGTGTATCTTTTCTAATTTTTATTGTAATAGAATTCTCAAGACGACAAAGTTCTGATATGTGAAAGATAAAAAAGATAGATTTAATTTAAAATTATTTACGAGAAATATAATTTTATACAACTCAGCTTGAGGGAAATAAAATAAAAAAGAAGATTAAATAAAAAAAAATATTTGTATTAGGTGTTGGAATTAATTCGTAGCGTTTTTTAATGAAAGAATGTTATTTATTTCACATGAGAATTAAAAAATACATTAATGAAAGTACTTCCCATCACTTGTAAAACGCTACGAATTAATTCCAACACCTAATAGAATTTGTTTTTAACTGATTTTATAGTAACAACTGAAACAAAGCTACAAATATACGAAGGATGAGTTTTTACTCTTTATTGATCATCTAAACAGATCGTATTTTCATCAGTATTAAATGTTTAGTTTCTAGAAATAAAGAGGATCTTTTTAAGAGATTTATGTCATTATCAATGAGTTTTCTCTATTAAAATCATCATGTTTCGTTTTAACGTCATCGTAACTTGGTTTCGATGCGAATTATTCGGCTACACAGTTATAGAGAAATGACTTGGTCGCGCATCTAATTGTAAGAGCCGATATTAAATATGTCCAAAATTTTTTACAGATGGAACTTCTCTAATATCCGATAAGTTGTAATCCATTCTGCGATCCGCTGCACGTTCGGCACGAAGAAGGAAGAAGTAAGAAGACGAATCGGAGATTCTCACACAGTAACAGTAGGGGGATTGATGAAAGAGCGCGACTTATGCATACCGTGTAAGTGACGCGCATGAATAATTCATTCTAATAAAATAATGCAGCTCGTCCGAGAGCTCCAGTCACTGACGACGAACTGAAGCATAAAAACGTTTTAGAATTGCGGGATTGACGTTGTAACGTCGGCAAACGAATTTTTTTTAAGAATAGCTCCATTCCCAAATTGTCGATTGATAAGCTTTTTTACGAAAACTTTTGTGTCATAGAATGTATTGTGTTGTATTATTCGCATGTTATATGTGTTATGTGTTATTCGTGTGTTCCATGCCAAGGTTTCTAAATACTATTACTTTCGTGCATTAGATTCTGATATACGAGTTAGGAAAAAACATTCGTCGAAAGATGTCGCGACGATGAGACAGAGATATTTTTTGGGAGATATTGCGAATTATGGCACTTATTTCCTGCTTGTAGACAAAATCACAACGATAAAGTTTTACATCCGATGCAAGAATGCGGGAGGCGACCGCCGCATGCATTGTTTGCATTCAAAGTTACGTCGCATTGGTTACAGCGAAATAGTTCATCAGACAAGAAGAGGAGAACAAGTATAGGTGAGAAAAGGGAACGGCAAAGTAAAAGAGCTCTTTGAAGACGATAGTCACGATAAAGGTGATGAGAAATAAGACTGGTGTAACCGTGATTACTCGTGTCATAAATAAAGCAAGATTTAAACGAAATTTAAGCTTTTTCTACAATGTGCTTTTTGTTTCCTGTTTCTTGCTTTTTGTTATTTTTTACATCTTGTCTTTTCGCTTCTTATCCGATTTTTTGTTTTATATTGCCTAAGATAAAAGTTAACGAACTTCGAAAGAAACAAGAAATACATAACAAGAAATACAATTGTCGATAAAATGGTTGCAAAGGAGAAAAAAGCAAAAGGTAAAAAACAAGAAACGAGAAACGAAGAGCACATTGTAGAATAAACTTTAGATTAGACTAGAAAATATACACGACTAGAAAAGAACGATTTTGTTGCAATCTAATTGCATCTGAAAATTTAGTTAGATTTGAAAATAATTTTGTTGAACCATCAAAATAATTATAAGTGCTTAAGTATTGATGCAAAAATTTTGATAGGTATTCTATCAATTAGCTTGAGTGTCCTCACACATAA
Source organism: Acromyrmex echinatior (assembly GCF_000204515.1). The sequence goes on along the minus strand of NW_011627527.1, from coordinate 88,088 downwards.
TTATTTTGATAGTTTAATAAAATTATTTTCAGATCTATATCTATAGCTTTAGATACTTTAATAAAGCCATTCTTTCTGTATACCTAGAAAATAATTGTGTTTTTCAATAAATGTGTTATAAATGTGTTATAAATATATATACAAAAAACACAGATTATTTATATATTTTTGAGGAATGGAGAAATAAAAATGAGAAAAATTAATCACAAGAAAGATATTTTGCAAAACTGTTCTATTTAGAAACGTACACGCAAATTTAGGCATTTGGTTGAGAGAATGTCAGCACTTGCTGCAGGTATTGCAAAGTGAATCGAAACAAATAAGCTTCGAAAACGAATGCTGAGATAGAGCTTGGGTGACTCCATTTTCTGAAATCACAGTTTCGCCATATATAGATTCTTATTCCCTTGCCTTTCAGTGTCAGAAAATAGAATCGTTGCTCGGAAACTATTTTGTCACCGAATTTTGAAATTTCGTCACGTCTTCTTTCGAAATGTAACGAATACGATGGCGTTAAGAAAATGTTAACTTAAATTTATGAATTTGCAAAAAATGTCAGTATCTGTGTTGACAGAATAATACATGTTATAGCTCCTAATAATTTCCCGATTCGCTATTGATACCGCAATCTCGTCCGCAAATCTTATACGATCGTACCAATCGTTGGGTGGGTATTACAGGACACCCCCGGTATAAGGGAGATAACCTATCCCATTTTCGTGGTCGGATTTGCCGTAAAGATTTTTATCCCCCGTACGATGTCGAACGAAAGAAAATAGAATCGTCGCCGCTTTCGAATCGGCCGAATTGCTAACGCTTTCAATTCTCGCGACACGCGAGGGCGAATCAAGGGGAGTGAAGCAAGAAAAAGGAAGGTCTGCATTGGTAAGAAAAGGGTCCGAAGGTGATACTGCGTGGGATGTCCGCTTGGGGAGACATTCAATCGTTTGGTGGCAAACGCCTTCAAGATGGCGGATTCGGTCCGATCGGCTCTAATCGCGACGGAGGCACCACCACGGATACGTGATAGCGGACGAGTTGCTTCGATACGATTTATAGATTCCTTGGGACATCCTCCCGTGAAATTGTCTTGTTTATCGGGATCCGATCTTAGAGTACCTCAAGGACTTTGCCGGGAATCGATCTTTCAAAGAATCTCTCCGTGACATTTTTTCTGAAAAAATTCTGGAAGATTGCGATTTATAAATATTTAGAATACGTTACAATAAATTAGCAGTACAATTAAAAAAATTAATTTTAACGCAAAAAATAGGTTCCTAAGCCGTAATTTTTAATGTTTGTAAATATACGCCAAAAATGAAAAATTTTCGTTAAGACAATTGCAAATTGTCGAACCATTTCCGCTATTTTCCCATCAAACTATTACATTTAAATCTCCCTTTGCCCAATCATAAATAGACTATGATCTCATCCGAATTCGATCTCGATCCCTCAATCTCGAAACAGCCATCGTTCTATCGACAGTTCATCCCCCGGAGAGTATTTTCCCAATTCGCTGGTTGAACATAGGGTCGTCAGCGTGACTGCCGAGGAGGGGGATGATGGAGGAACGAAGGGGGGACAAACGGCAAACATTATAATAAATCAGCGGAGCTGTGACGTGAATGTAAAATTGCCGGAACCGATCTGGTCGTGTATAACACGAGGGGGTTGGAAGGGAACGAGCTGGCGAACTGCAAGAAGGGGCAAGCGGGGGCGGGGGTGGCCGATGGGCCATTGTGAGAGTTATTTGTCATGCTGCCTACAGATCCACGAAAGGGGGGAAAGGGAATTGACGATCCGCGAGGGGTGGTCGTTCCTATTGGCCGATTATCGATGGTTATTGCCTGTACTAAGCGCCATATGTAAAGAACGGGGGTTCTTCGAAAAAGTGACGAGCCACCCCTTTGCTAGCTTTGCTGCCTGTCCTTTTTTTTCTTTTTCTTTTTATCATTATATGTCTCCTCTCTCTCTCTCTCTCTCTCCCCCCCTCTTTCTCTCTCTTTTTTCTTTTTTTCCTTTAAGTTTCTGATCTTGGATATTTATATCCGATACTCGTCGCTTCATCTTTTGGATAAAAAAAAATAATATTTATTTAAATAAAGAAAACTAGAAATCCTCAAATATAAGTTTAGTCACAAGATAAATATGGCGACAATATCCGATTCTGCAATATGTAGCTATGTCGCTATATTTGTTTCAGACTATTGTATCACTAGACTCTTATTAATTGAGAGTCTCTATTAGTTTTTTGTAAGAAAATAAAAAAATATTCTAAAATTGAATAGACCAGATGGAAACAGAAAAGAGGGGATAACAGAAAAGGTAAAGAATTTAGAAATCTTGTTCAGTCTGCTGAAGGACGCCAAGTGAGGAGGATCTAAGAAAGATTGGAAGAAATTTCGAAATTTTCAATTTGGAATTTTTCCAATTACAAGTATAATTATTTGCATTATAAAATTAGGTTTGTCGTACACACGACTGCGCTCCAGACTTGCACTGACTACCGATTTGTAGTTCAAAAAGATAACATTTACAAAAACCAATCATTCGGAAATTATTAAATCATTACAGAATTTAATTTGAATATTTTTTTTTACACTTAGTGTGAAGTTTTATTTGAACACATGAATGTAGAAAACTACTCTTCTCATTGTTCCACTACCGCACCAGGGTAAATTTTTTCATCTATTTTTTTAAAATCGACGTAAAATTTGGTTGAGAAAAAAATCGGGCAACCATGACTGTTACTTCGTAATAATTGAGTTACAGTGACGGTCGGGGTGCTTTTGTGAGATCGACCGGCCAATTTCGATTTCGCCTCTGCACCGATTTCGATTGCGTCGATACACTTTCGCGCGCACGTAGCCGGTGCCGACGATATCCAATCCGCCTGTTTGGTTTAAGTTTCGGCGGTTCCCTTTTGTTTGTTATTTCGCGCGTTCCGAATTAAACGTACCACCCGGTTAGGTCTCGATCCGCGCTCTTTTTATTCGTGATTTTTTTCCTCTACGCACTCGGATTCTCGTTAACGAGCGCTGCGGAGCAGAAAAAAGTGGAAGTGCACGTTTTTCGTAACTGACAACGGTATGTTGTTCACCTTTTTAAATTATTACTTTAAAATAAACGCTGTCGGAAAACGTTATATATACGTATAATATTTACATAAAAATGATAAAATGAAATTTTTGTAATAAAAAATTACAACAAATTTTCGTTAAAAAAAATGTGATAATTAGAGAATAATTTCTAATTAAGTATATATGCATACTTGAATATGCACACCTGCGGTATTTTCGGGTATATAAATTTTTGTAGGAAAGAATTAATTAACTCGTATTTGCGACAAGCACGAGAAATATCACAGTTCATTTGAAAGGTGACAAAATTAGCGGCACATTCGCGTGTGTACGACCAATAATTCATCGGGTCATATAAATCCTTACAATATCCTTCAAGAAAGGAAATTACAAGGCGGATCGTGCGTTTCGGACGCCGGCTCAACTAATTGGCACACAGGACATCGGATTCGCGCCACTCACGAATTTACATGAAATCCCGATAAGCGAATTCCCGGACTGATTTAATTAGCTGGCACGGGCCGGCGAGCAGAAATATCCATACAGATGGTGCGAAAACGCACGTCGCCGGACGGGACGACAAACCGACTTGCTCGGTTCACAAATTGATGATGGCTCACGATCAAGTAAAAGAACATTCTTATCTACTTTTTTTTCATGTTCTTTCTTCTTCATTTTATATACTTTCCTAAAATCTATAAAACTGTCTCGGAAAATTCATAACAATATCTTTATCGATATTCTCGTTATTTAATGACTATCTTTCTTTCTGATTATATCTTTGTTTTCTTCCTAAAATTTGCATAAGTTTAATATTATTCATTAATTAGCATAAGTTTAATATTATGAATTAAATTTCTTAAACTTTTTGCTGATTATTATCTTTTATAATTAAATTTGTAATTATTTAATCTCTTCTACACGGAAAAAATGTTTTTTTTTTCGAAACATTATTTAGCTAAATACACATTTAAAAATAACTTTATCGGATCATCAATATAGCTAATTATATAATAAAAGTCAAGTATAATGAGCAAAGTTTTGCAAAAAGTTTTGATATTCTAGCAACCAGTTTGGGGCATCATTATATAATTATTTAAATAATCCAAAAATAAAATTATTTTTAGATCTGTAGTTAGCTATAAATTTTATTTAATAAAATATCGTTCTTTTAAATCGTATAATCATTCTTTTCTTATATTTTTAATATTTTAATATTTATATTTATATTTTAATTTTTTACTATTAAGAAAATAAATGTTAGTACTTACTTAATTTAATAAATACTTTTGTTTATATAAATATTAAGTTAAATGTTGATTTGTATGGAAAGAATATTTTTGTTAGAGTATCTAAAAATTTAGACACATATTTGAAAATATTTTTGTTGAACCATTGAAATAGTTATGTAGATCAAATTAGATACTAGAATGTCAAAATTTTTTGCCTTAGTATTTTATCATCATGGTTTAGCATCTTAGATAATGATTTTAACAATCTAATATATTAATTTTCGGATCTCTTTATCTATAATTAAACTTTTAGATACTTTAGTAAAACTGTTCTTTTCCTGTATCGATTTAATTTTTTTCAAATCGCTTTATCATTTATTTTTATAAATATGAAGTTGATGACAAAGATGCGATGTATAGTGGTCACAGAAAGTTAAATATAGATCTAAAAATAATTTTGTTTTTAGATTACTTAAATAATTATATATGATGTCTCAAACTGGTAGAATGTCAAAACTTTTTACAACTTTGCTCGTTATGCTTTTTTGTATAATTAGCTATATTGATGATTCGACAAAGTTATTTTTATATGTGTATTTAGCTAAACAATGTTTCGAAAAAAAAAAACAACATTTTTTCCGTGTAAAAGAGATTAAACTTAATGACAAATTTAATTTTATTAATTATATTAGGTGTTGGAATTAATTCGTAGCGTTTTACAAGTGATGGGAAGTACTTTCATTAATGTATTTTTTAATGCTCATGTGAAATAAATAACATTCTTTCATTAAAAACGCTACGAATTAATTCCAACACCTAATAAGTATTACAACACTTTTTCGAAAGTGAGTTTTGAAATGCAGTCTTCTTACCAGAGCGATTAATTCTTACACTTGAGTATGGATCTAATCATTTACATTCAACCACTCTACGGGCAAGTCTGAATTCTGAAACGTATCGAAAAAGGTGTTGCAATCTTTCTGTGACCTACTACTATACCTACTGTACTATGGAGAAAATAATTTTAATTTCTTACATTATTGCGTAGATTATGATTGTATTCCAAAAATTACTGTCAGTATTGCCAATACTGAAAATCTATAGTCTACATTACATGCACTATAATTTTCAGTACTGGAGTAAATTTGGAAACAGCCTTTTGTTTACTGAGAGAAATGACTTTATTATAGAACCAAATCAAGAAATAAAACAAATGTGATGATTTGGTAGGAAGACGATCGATCATTTACTTTATTAATCATTTCTTATTATTCATCATTGTAACAAATAATCAAAATAATCAGTATCGCTAGCCAATAAAGTTTATCCAAAAGATAAATTAAATTCTATTCAGTTTGTTTATCACTAGCAATTGATTGGTACTAGCAGCGATCACAACAAATCAATTCGTTGTCACATACTTACAAATCATTTGTTAAAGGTACTTTAAGGTGGCTTAAATTAACAAAAGTCCTTCTCTCAGTGTTAGTGGCGAGGATTGACACTTTGACGGAAGAGAGTGCGCGATCGCAAATTCGCACATTGACTTGAGTAGCACAAAGATGCGCAACGCGGCACCCTCGGGGGGCCTGTGGGAATGCGGCTTGAAGACTTCATTATTTTTGAGGGGAGAAGTGCCCTTTCTTGTTAGAGGATTCTTCGCCCAGGGCGACGAGAGCCTGTCTTGTTAAAATTCTCCGAACTGCATATAAGCTGGACCAAAAGCCGTTCTCCTGCCTTCCTTTACTTTCATTCTTTTCTTCATCTCCGTCTCTGCTTCCTCTTATTTTCTGCCTTCTCTATTCTTCACCATATTATATTTACAATCTTTCAGATTGTTCAGGAAGAGGTTGAGAAATCAGTGTCATAATTTGTTATATGATGCGTGCGATAAGTTTGTCTTAATACAAAGATTCCATGATGGAGAGAAAAATAGGTAGTATACTATATATGAGATGAGCTAAACGTCTTAGACAACGCGTGAATTTAATTCTTTTTAAGAAAGTATAAAAATTTTGTACGATATCGCTCTCTTACTCTAAAAGTGATACAACAAAAAATGATTTTTTACTATGTTATGTTTATGAATTATTACTATAAATGAGTTAAGTAAATATTATCCTATAAATCATCAAAAGTGAACTAAATTTTATGAAAATAATCGTCACAATTTAAAGAAGATAGTTTAAAAAAAAATTGTCTAAATTATTAACCACAAAAAGGTTTTTAAGGATTTTGTAAAATAAAAATGATAAAAATGACATTTGATTATATTAAGAATATACTTTTTTTATAGATATTATTTGATTAGTCACACATACAATAATTTTTTATCAAGTTGAAGAATGATTTTTTTCAAGCGACGCGGTAGCATCGCGACGCCAAGTGCATAAAAATATAAAACGAACTTGAACGTCATTGCGTATATGTTCGTGCTGTTGCCAAATTCGCGACGTTACCATTAGCTTTATCTAGACATCAACTTTTGACATCAACAAACTTTAGGTTAAAATTACTTAAAAATTAAAACCGCAATCAAAAATCTAAAAACATTTTTATTATATATCATTTTAGTAACTTTCAATCTATTTTATGTGTCTTGCGTTATAAAATATTATACTTAACTAATTGCATTGATTTCATATCTGTTTATTATTAAAAGGAATGTAATATTCGACATCTTCTTTATTCACTTGGTGTATATTTTTTCTTTTTTAAAAAGGTATTTTTAAGATTCTTCTTTTTTATAGAAAATTTAATGTTTTTTTGTTATGTCACTGAAATAACGGAGTAATATTTAATTGTAATAATACTAGTTGTATAATATATATAAATTGCAAAAGTTTACTATATCAAAAGATTATGAAACATAGGCTTCGAAAGCATCTAATCGAGATGACATCTAACGGAATTTCTGTGTTATATACGTCCGAGAAACTTGTCTTCCGCGCGATAAACTCCTCGGCACAGAGGATTCGTAGAGCCATTCCGGAGATGTCATCCACCGTTTCCCGAAGGATCCCAATTTGACGTGATCGCCTTGCCGCACCATAATCGTATCCTACGATTCCTACCATTCCCCACCCTCGATGATATCAGTGAAGGGTCGTCGTAACCATCCCGGTGCAAGCTCGCTGCGATTGGCCAGCCATTTAGGGGATGAATCGACGCGCGATACCGCCGCCGGTTGGCCGGATTTAATTAATCGATCGCACGCATTACCGGCCGACAAATGGTGGGCAAGCGGTTAAAGTGTTCGCAGTTAATGTCGGCGATCGTACGTCATGAAGAATAAACAAGTTCCGCTCGCTTGTAGCCGGCTAGCCGTAATTGCGAATTACATTACGGATTTTGGGCCGCATATCGTAACGCGATGTAAAATTATTATTCAGCTCGAAAGAGCGAATCATTAGGTTTATTATTTTATCAGCGGTAAAGATAAGCATCGAGCTATTTCATATTAAAAAAAAAATTTTTATCTTGTTATAAGATTTAAATAAGTTATTACAAGAACAAAGAACTCTTAATTTAAAAAACAATAATGAGAGAATGAAGAGCACATAAGAGTCAAATATAAAGAAGTATTTTAAAAATGAAAAATCAAAAGAAAGTATGTATAATATAATATTCTATATAATCGATATAATTTGATTAAATATAATATATTTTTAATCAATTATTATATTATACATACTTTCTTTTGATTTTTCATGTTTTAAAATACTTCTTTATATTTGACTCTTATGTGCCCTTTATTCTTTCATTATTGTTAAGATTTAAATAAATGAAGGGCCATAATTTTTAAATCTATTATTTCTTAGTCTAAAACGCGACGGCTTAGAATATGACTAAATCGAGAAAACTATATAGCGAGAAATTTTTAATCTTTCAGTTATTTAAAATAATATATATTATATTAATTGACGATTAAATATATTCAGAAAATATTTTTTAATAATCTACGATAGAAATACAGGAAACTGTTTCTTGCTAAATCTACCCAGCAAATTCACAAAACATCAATGCGATTACTCGCACATATAGAAATGATTCTCTCGTGCTTTCTCTTCTTTTTTTCACATAGATATTCGAAGTGTCGCCATGACAGGAAGCCGAGTCGCGTATCCAGTCGGCGGAAAGGGCGGCAGGGTGAAGCGAGGTGGTCGAGAGGAGGAATGTACGACGGTTTCATAAGTTATCGATTGGAAGGGACGGGTGGTGGGAAGCACCCTGTGGTTGCCATGGTGACCGAACCTGCGCCCTGCGAGTTGGACGTTTACCTTAATGCCCGGGAATTACGGGACGTGATTTTCACCCCGCTTTTCTGCCGCCCCCTCACGGTCTCTCACCCCGTCGTCTACCTCCTCCCCTCCTCGAGAGCGCTTTAGGCGATAATGTAATTTTATCTTCCTCCCCGCGGTATCTTCCCTTCTCGCCCGCGCCACCCCCTCGGCGTCACGGAATGGCGGCGCGAACGTCTTCTTCGACAAACAACGTTAGTTCATTGGCCGTCCGGCGAATTAATTGGATTCCGGGTGAATTAATTGCGGCAGAAGCCACGACGGAAAACGGAAATTAGATCCGGCAAAATAGAAGAACGGCCGCCATTAAGCGGCGAACAAAGCACGGCTGGAAGAGGCTACCTTTTTTTTTCAACGTTCGCGACGGAGAAAAGCCGTCTCTACCGATAGTGAGGGAATTAATTGAATTTTAAATAATTAATTGCCCCGACTGCCACGGTATCATTGACGCCGCCTGATTAAGAACGAAATAATTCGACGTGATTGAAGGGGTATTATAGAATGATGGAAGCATTTTAGGAACTAGCAAGAAGTATTATTACAGACTTAAATGAGAGCAAAGAAGTTCGATAAAGATACTTCAGCAACTTCGCAATTATAAATTTTAGAATTACAGTAATATTCTTAGAATTACAGTAATATTCTTAGCATTTTTTTATCTCGATCTCAAAGTTATGTTATAAATTACCATGAGAATTTCGTCCGTGGATTACGCTTTTTCAGATCGTTACCGCAGGCCACGTTTCATCCCTAACTACGTCGGCGGAGTTCGAGCCACCCCCTTGGGGGCTGTGCCAACGTAACCCTGCATTAGCTAACTGCGCCCTGATTCGTTGTCGGATCGATTCGAAAAACGGGGAAACTCGGCGCGAATTACAACATCTCGATCAACGTACTGTTGCATCGAACCAAGTAATTAAAAAGTATTTTATTTTTAGCATTATGGTCCAATAGAATTTGTTATTAAATTGTCATTGATAATTAATTGTTTCTATTAAATATTAGTATTTTATCAGAAAAATTAAGTAAAAGAACATTTAGATTTAGATATTGTTATATTTGATTGATTTCTTCACGAGAATTTTTTATTTCTTAGAAAAGATCGTTTGGCTCGTCGTTTGATGTTTAATGATAAAACAGTTACGTTCGTGCCGTAAGATCACTTAATGGAAAATTTATCATTGTACGAGTCTTGATGCATGTCATTAATTAAGATCCGCCTTCAGCACATCTACACGAATCTTAAACAATCTTATCGCGTCAACGATCGATCCTTCACGAAGTACGTTACCCCTCTTACCCTTTCCGAAAGTACGCTAAAGCTCAGCAAGGATCCTGACACGGTTACCATGGAGTTATGTAAATCACCGGATTACTCGTCCCTGCAAATTGGAAATCGTAGGGGAAAGGGAAACCCAAGCTCACCTTTCTCCTCCCGACTATCACTTCACGGGTGTGAGACCGGCAAATGGGGTGGCTCGTGCGGGAGATGTGTGTCTGTGTGTGTGTGTATATGTGTGTGTAAGGTGCCACCATCCCCGTGGAGTTACGAGCGTACTAACCCGCATACCACCTTCGTCGAATCATCCCCTGGGCCACGTTACACGTATTAGCTAAACGGCGGCTCTGATTGGCTCGCTTCCACGCCCGGACGTGATGATTCCCGGAACCTCCTTTACTACGATAGAAAGGTCAAAGTGGGGTATGCTCGTCGACCTCGTCGACAGCGATCGACAAAAAGAGACCCTTACGTAAGAGGAAAAACGTGTTAACGTTCTGCAATTTTCTTCCCTGAATCTTTCCTCTTGCATCTTTCTTTTATGATAGCTTAAATTATTATCTTGAATTACTGTGGTGACGCGTGAGAAACTTCGTGTCTATGTGACTCCTAGTCGATAGATATTAGGTTCGATTTTGACCCTACATATATCGGTTTTTCTAGAATTCCTGTAATAAAAGGGCATTCTTAAAATTACAGAAATTCTAGAGTTCTAGAGATTTAGACTTCTATGAGATGTTGAAACATAAAATTGATGTCTTTGCATGCGTAAAAAACTAATTTTCTAAAAAGCTTAGAAAAATTAAAATATCGGACAACAGTGAAGACAGTAATTTTAATTATCAATTTTAATCATTATTAAAATTAATTGATTCAAACTTTTCTCATTAATGTTTCTTATGTTTGCAATAGACCAAGGATCAGTAATTTAAAAATATCTTTTAAATAAAATTTATTATTATTATATTATAATTATTACGACAGTATTTTTGAAATTATAAGAAATTACAAGCAATGAAAATGTTATTTGATGAAAATGTTATATCAAATCGTTTGATTAGGTGGTGATAGTGGCTATTGCATATCTGAAATGTGAAGATAAATTAAAAGTCGGTGCTGTATATATGGTATATATAGTATTGTATATACAATTTCCGAAAGAGATAAACTTATTCCTTTGGTAGGTTTATTCTTTTCATTTCATGTTGGAGAAGAAAAAAACATAATAAACTCTGCAAGAAGTTTTAAAAAAAACAGGCTTCTTCTTTAGATCTATCTTTGATATGAGGCACGACAGTGTATTTCCAAACTTTTTGATACACCGCTTGTGGGGAAGTAGATTAGGTTAAATTGAGTCGAAAAGTCCTCTATTATTTTGTAATTTCCACAGTTAACAGTTAACGAGATATTAATTTCTAAAAATTACCGAATAAGCAGGTAAAATATATAAAATAAAACTTTAAGATAGCTTTCAAAGTTTTTTATGAAATATCTTAAAGATGTTTCTTAAAGAACGCTTAAAAATATCTTAAAATTATTTTATGTGTCGATTTTAGACATTTTGCTCATTAGATAACTAAAAAAAATTATGAAAATTGCAAAATAATACTTTTCTAACTAACTCAATTTACGAACTAAAGTTTGTTGCCCACAAGCGATGTGTCAAAAAGTTTGGAACACTCTGTATACTACATATCCAGTCCTGCAAATTGTACGCCGAATTTAATTTTCAATCTTGAATCCTAACAGAACAAGAGCAATCCTAACAGAAGTAGAGCAGTAATATCACAAATTAAATTGACAAGCAATTTAAATATTGACGCTCATAGATATCTTAGAAGATGTTAATAATATGATGCTGATAAACATCAAATAATTTTATAAAAAGACGAAATTTGTATTTTGTCTTAAATAATTATAATTTTTGTATAAAAATGTGAGTTTTTAATCTATCTATACCAAATAAATGGCAAACCATTTTACTTTTTAATAATATAAAGTAATGTTTCAAGTAGGGATCCAAAGAATATCCAGTATTATCCGATAATTTTTTCCCGTTGGATAATCGAATATCATTAGTATCTAGTGATATGTCCGGTTAAAATTTTGCGTCATTGACGCAGAAGCTAAACTTCTTGCACAATTCATCTTTCCTCTTTTTCTTTTCACATTAAGGAGATAACAAAAATTATTATTCCTTTGCTTTTCTTTTTTTTTTAATTTTGGGGAATTTGTATCGGACATACGGGAAAATATCCGGAATCCGGCCGGATAATTATCCGGATACTCGAATAATGGATACTACTGAATATCGGATATGTCACATTTTTTTCAGATATCCAATATCCGGAATCCAGTAATTTTATGATCTAAAGTATCCTAACTAATAATTTTAAAACTAATATTAAAAAACTCAAATTTGCATACATTCAATTAAAATATCTATCATGATAAATAAAAATTATGCGGAACAATAAAAATTTTATTTTTATTTATTTTAAATACACTGAGAGAAAGAATTTTGTTAATAAGCCATCAATACCTTTAACAAGTGATTGGTAAATATGTGACAACAAATTTGGTTTGATTGCTGCTAATCTGCTATACTAACCAATTACTAGTAACAGAAGCAACTATATAGAATCTAACCTATCTTTTGAATAGACTTTAGGCTCGTTTACATAGAAATCGCAGATAATCGTGGAGTCTTAAGCCTGTTCTATACAATGCGCTCTGTTTCCTGTTTCTTGCTTTTTATCTTTTACTTTTTCTCTTTTTCAATAGTTTTATAACCAACAATTATATTTCTTGCTACGTATTTCTTGTTTTTTTCAAAGTTCGTTAATTTTTATCTCAAGCGACATAAAACAAAAAACCGGATAAGAAGCAAGAAGACAAGATGTAAGAAATAGTAAGCGAGTAACAAGAAACAAAAAGCACATTGTAGAATAGGCTTTAAGTCGTAAGAAATTAATCAATCACAATAAAATATAGGGAGAATACTTGACTAGAATTAGTCAGTTTCTTACGATTTGAGATCCTGCGTCTACGACTTTTATATGTGTGTACGTGCGTGCGTGCGTGCATGTGTATATATGTGTGTATATGAGTCGCTTATTTACAAGTGATACTATTGATTATTTGTTACATTGACGAATGAGAAATAATTAATTTGCAATAGTAACTAATTAATTGTTATTTTTTAACAAATATCACATTTGTTTTCCCTTGATTTATTTCTATAACAAAATCACATTTCTATCAGTATATAATTACATATTATACTAAATTATATTATGTTAGAAATATAATATTAATTTAAAATTATTATATCGGGTCCTAACAGTTAACATAACAGTTAACATAACGGGTTGGAACATAATTTTAATTCAATAATTATTATTACGTCGCTAAATAATAATAATTCCAAATTTTTATTATAACTTTAATGTAGTAATAATATAATAAATAAAATTATGCGTAATAGCTAAAGTAAAAGTTATGTATTTTAAATATCTATACAATTTCTTGAAGCGTTCTTAATGATACTTAGAAATGATACTTAGAATGCTTAGACAATCTATGGATTATCTTGTTGTAATATATTGTTTTTCCACAAAATTCTCGAAATAACAATCTCGGAATGGTATGACAACTTTCATTCTCAATATCTGCAGCATAAAAATTGTGTTTCTTTTTAGTATTATTATAGTTTTTTAGTTTTTTCCTTGTTTATCTTATCTTATCTTATTTGTTATTTTTAGTCTTAGGTTTTTGGTAGAATTTTTATCAATTGCGCTAAATATTGCATTATATTTTGTAACTATCGACAGAATCGTATAATCCGGACCTTCATTCATTATGGTCCACGTGCCTTTCGGTATTTTTCAATACGTTTCAAGTTATTCTTAACTGAATATAAATGGAATCTATTCGTCTTTTTGTTTAAATGAAAGATCTTTAGAATCTATTTTGTCTTCGAATGTGAAGGTTAAGACTGTGACGAAAAAAAATACAAACGGATAGGTATTAAATATCATTTTTTCAATTTAAAATATTTCAAACAATACAACTTTTATTGAAAAGGATCTATTTCTTTGGTCTTTTAAAAGCAAACCTTGACTAAGGTCATTACTTGTGAATGCTAAATGGTCTAAATGGGCACTTAAGAAACAGCATGATATTTTTTGTCGTTTAAGAAAAAAAAGCTAACATAAATAATACTGGGCATAAAAGTACATTGAATGATTTTCCCTTGAAACATGACAAAACTATAGGAGATAGTTAGAGAAAAGAGAGGGAGGGGGGAAAGAAAAAGAGAGAGAGAAGAAATACAAACTGGACCAAATGGAAAAAAAATGAAATCGGAAAGGCGACAGATGCTAGATAGTAAGTGGATAATGAAAAAAGATGGAGCTAAAAAGTATTATAATCGTAATTATGATCGTAATGGATATAGTAAATAAAATAGGAATTGAGTAACAGTATTTGAATTTTTTTTAAATAATTAATACAATAAAAAAATACAAAGAGAAATTGATATGAATATGAATTTTCATTTCAAAAACTTATACAACGTGTCTGGTAAATGATAGATTAATTAATTATTAAAATTAGACAATAGATATATGGTTCCGACATGTGGTCGACATTTAGACCGTGCCACATTCTACGGATTCAGATTTCATTCCTTTTTTTTTTACGAAAATAAAAACTCTCTTCATAGTGAACATGAATAACATGAAATATACATCTTATATTCTGTTACTTTTACGTTTTAGTAAGCAGAAAATTAAGTGATTATTCGTAATCATATACTTTTCTGTTTATTAAACCATTAAATAAAAATATTATTCTTTTTTAATTACATTAATAGTGCAATTAAAGAAGAATAATATTTTTTTATTGCACTCGTCTCAATAAATTATTATATTAATGAAGAATTAAAATTTAATTTTTAAAAATTATACTTATTTCGAGTTATACTTATGCGTATTATGCATAAAAAGAAAATTTTATCTCTGTTCTCACACGTTTAAAATATCTCAGATTCAGTACTAGTGTTATCCTGTAGGCAAGTTTTTTACGACGGTTTTTTTCGGTCCTTTTACACGCCGAAAGTAACGCGAGTCAAACACTCGCCTCGTCACTCGATACGACTAATGGGCCTATAATGACCAAATGACACGTTTAAAGTGCCGACAACATTCAAAGAGTCAACTCATTTAAATCTTGAACAACCGTCTTAAAATTTTAAACGGATTTCATACCGCAATTTGCAGAATTTTTAAGATTTTATTTGCGATTTCATGACGACAAAAGCAATATCGTGTTTACTAAATATTGTATTATATATACTGAAAAAAATGTTAAGTCTATATTTGATAAAATTAGATTATATTATAATAAGACAAATACAAAGTACGGCAAAAATGTAATATATAAAATTTAAGTGTACATTTTTATAGTTGCATTTCAGTTAAAATCAATCCTGACATATGATATATTTTCACAAATACATTAAAAATTAATTTGATATTATCTATTTATTATAAACACAATTCAATTGACAGATGAAATTTGTCTTAATGATGTTGTCTAAATGATGTTTGAGTTTTGTTCCTCATTATTTAATATCTGCCCGGGAAAAAATATTATATATATAAACATATTTTATAAATAATTATATATAATTGTATATAAAATGTCAATTTTTTATATAATTATATATGAAACATTTTTTCTCGGGTGATGTTTGAGAAAAAAAATTATATGTGAATATATGTATATAAATACTATTTTAGGGTACTTTCCAGCAAGGACACAGTCAGATACAATGTAAGACAATGAATCATTATATCCTTATTATTTGCTTACATTAAACAAAGATGAAACGATTCTCGATATTTGACTGTGTCCTTGCTGGAAAGCATTCTTAATCTTATAACATTTTTCCCAAAGATAACTTTAGAAAAATACGATTAGGGGAAAGTAAAAGGGGGGATACATTTGAAGGTAATTTATTGTGGAATGATTTGTGAAGTTGAAATCGATATAAGAAAGCTCAGGAATAGAAACCATAAACATTCTTCTATCATTATTAGCATATAAACAATTTTTCATTAAGTAATGTGATATTTACTAAAAAAAAAAGGAAAAACAAAAAAATTTTTCACGCGTTAAGTAATTGTATGCATAAATTAAGTGCAAGACAAAAGTTGTATTGAATTAGGAAAAGATTAATTTCCAACAAAGCTATATCATTAATTTATTAAATCAGTGTGCAATACAACACAATTATTTATTGTTTTTCTATTATCAATTGTGACAATATATTTCTGTTCTCAAATATTTTCTTCATCAACCAAAATTTATCGTTTTTTTAAACAATTAACAAGACAGAGTGCAAAATACACAACAATAAGCAAAAGAAGAGAAAGTATTTCTTTATTCAATACTGAATTTATAAATGTTAATTTCAAATCTAAGAAAACCTTGTACGTTCTTGGTACGTGCAGGTAGAAGGCATTCTTATAAACCAAATGTTAAACGAGAATAAATGATGCATTATGCGTGAAACGGAATGCATTCACAGACATCTACAGTAACTCACAGACAGTCTGCAGTAACGTGTACTACCTGCAGTATTCTACTAGTTGAAATAAACAAGAGAACATAAAATAATTTCTCGTTGTGTAATCATTTCTTGCTTGTCAAAAAAATTTGCATTTTTATTTCCTGTTCATCCATTAATATACTTTACCAAACATTTCTACGCATTTATTTGTTACAATTATCTTTTAAATTTTGGTTTTCTTAGACAGTATGCTTTCTGCACAAAAATCTTACATGCTGCTTAACGTTAATATGTATCTATAGGGAAATGCGAACGCTTATTGTAGTCTCGAATGGTTATTCATTTATTGTACATAGAATTTTGTAGATAACATCATCAAAAGATTATAATAAATTGGTGCTACATTAAATATAGTATATTAATTGTGCATTTGTAATATGTGAATTATATGTTTGAAATATGGACTTTTTATTATACCATTTCGATATTAAAATATTGAATATATATATATAAACGAAAAATCGTATGAAATCTTACGAACATAAAGATGATTATCCTAATCTAATGATTTTGATATGCGCAACTGACATGAGGTATTATGCTTTAATGATCAAATTTAGAAAAAAAAACTCGCTCAAATTGTAGAGAAAAGTAAAATGAGAAAAAAATAACTGCAAGAACAAAATTAAAAACATAAGAAAGATATAGTCAGAAAATCTAAACTTTTATTTTCTTTTTCTTCTTTTGACTGATAAATTTTCAACAGAAATTAAAGTAAAGCTTTTGTTTTGAAATATAATTTGGAGTATACGTATCACGTAGAGCCATCTGCATAAAGGGCTTGAAACTGATTCATGAAGCGAGTTTATGGTTTAGATTTTTTTAGAAAACTATCCTATTTCCAGATCTAAGTCTAGGACTAAGATCGAGGTCTAGTCCTTAGTTTTGTCAATCTTTATCAAAATGCGAATTGACTAATCTAGGAATTTTGACTTGTAGCGTCGAGAGGCTGAGTATCATCATATTTTTTATTTTATTAAATAAATTAATATTATACAAAAATGTTAAACCATTTTAATATTATATCTCTCTGGTATTATAATATTCAAATATAATTTTTTGCACACATTTTATATCATACGTTCATTACTTTGTTTAAATAAAAGTAATAAATACTTGATATTAATATTTAATGAAATCTTATTGATATTGGTATATTGAAACTGTACAAAAAATTTTACGAGCATAAATAAGAGATAGGCAGAAAATGTTTTACTATCATTTCAAATAACATATTTCCATTTAATTTATTCATTACAAGTTTTTATAATATGCTAGTTTTATTCTGTTTCTTTCATAACCTATTTTTTCTTTTTGATAACTTTGACTTTATATATCATTCAATACAAAAATGTTTAATAATGAATTTTAATATCTCATCGTATATATAATATTGTGAAATGTAATAATCATATCAATAATCATATAATATTTAATAAAGTTAGATTTCGCTAATAGATTCAAGATATAAAACTTCATTTCGAATATATCACTTGATACGTATTTCGATAAAAGATTTATGTAACAATCGTAAATAGAATCAAGATATCAATTCACTTTTTTAAAATAATTTAAAGAGATCAATAAATTGATTCAACGAATTTCTTTATATCAAGAAAAATTTTTTTCTACTAAGGAAGCGAGAATGTCTAGAAAGACCAACACATCGACGCGACCCAAAACTCGTAAACGCAAGATTGCCTGCCCGTTTTACGATCCTTCTATCGCGTTTTCGGGATTATTTGAGAAAATGGAATCCTTTGCGGGCCCTGCTCAAGTGGTTTTGGTGAGAAACTATGCGCATGAAAATACGGATAAAACTATTGCGCCGTGAGGGCGATGGTCCAGGAGGCGGAAAAGACATAAAGTGCAGCATCCACCAGTGGCGGTTTGAACATATAGCGAAGAGGAAGGTGGCGGAAGGAAGAGGGAGAAAAAAATCGAGGGCACCAAAGTGGAGGCGAATAAGAGTGGCTCTAAAATGCAAACCAGCTGGAAAATCGTAAAAGCGAAAATGTTACAAATGTAACAGCTCGTTCACCGCCCTCCATCCTTGCCTGATTCCCTCCACCTCCGCCTTCGTGAGTGACGATGGGCGTTGAGGGTTGCAACCTGCACAGCGACGAAAAAAAGTCAGATTGCGGAGAGAAGTCGAGAGGGCGATAAGCACTGACGATGATCAGACGAAGAGAGAGAAAAGGTAGGGAAACGAGATGCTCGTGCATTCGTCAAGCGTTTTATAGTGTTCTACGAACTTGAAGATCGAGGAAAATGTCCGAGAAAGGGCGAGACTGTAAAAGGACCAGTGAAGGATGATACCATACACTTTGCCGCTATCCCGCTGGAGTATTTTCTACTTATTTTCTTTCCTTTTTTTTAACGAGGATAGTATTGAGATTGTCGGTGCTAGAAACTTTAGAGGCTGTCACCGAACGTATTATATTAACTCCGAATGGGATAATAAATTCAAAGGTTTCCAAAAGAAAATCTATATATTTATAAATAATTGATAAATGCCAGATATTTTCATAAACTTTCTTTTCGTTTGTAAAAAATTAGAATACAAGTAAATATGACTGTGAGTGTCTAAAAATGTTCAAGATTTTCCAAAGTTAAGTATATCTTACAGTGAATTCGATTGAATGTACTCAAAATAATAAAGTACACTGAATATTCCATAGTTTAATCGGTTCCCATGTTCATAATAAACATATATCTTTATGTCAATTTATGTACAATGGCTTTAATATGCACTAGTGCGTCCAATCGAATTTGCTATTAGATATTAGGTACGTTAAAATATGATTGATACACGGAAAAAATGTTACGGTTGTC
Source organism: Acromyrmex echinatior (assembly GCF_000204515.1). The sequence continues at coordinate 68,724 of NW_011627527.1, read as the reverse complement.
ACAAGCGGAAATGATAGTTTTCAATCATTTGATTGTGATAATCACAAAATGTATATATTTTTACAGCCATATAATCGTTGAGATATGCCAATCTTATGGTTATTGTCGTATTTAGGTTCCGCTATTTAACTTCTATGAGTGTAGTGAGGCCTCAAAACTAACCGAAACATCTAATACTATTATAATATAATAAAAAATGTATTAATGAGTGACTTTTGATCGTGGCAACCGTAGCCGTTTTTTCCGTGCAGAAGATATTTTTTTTAGATTATATTTAAAACCATATACTCAAAAATATATTTTAAAACATTAAAACGAATAAGCTACTGTATTTTAAGTGCATTAAAAAGAACATTCAGTGCATGATTAAATGATTTACATAAGCTAATTAAATTAAAAGACACAATTAAAAGACAAAAGACGATCGAAAAGGAACAAATAATAGATGTAATATAAATAATATATTATATATTGCATCTATTAATATCTATTATAGGAGTCGAAATTCGTGTTAAGTCGATTCAAAATTGCTATAATCGATAATCATTTCACGGATAACATACATGTTGCATAAGATATCTAAAAGATACGTCTTTGAAACATCTTTTAGATATCTTATGTAACATACATGTTATCTGGATTTATCGTGATCGAAGAGAAGAGATTTATTATGTAGAGAGTTTTGATTTATTGCACATTCTTTCATATATTCCATTGCGTATTATGATCATGTCGTTTTTAGGTTGGGACTGTTCAAAGTAGATTGTGTTGCAATCGAAAGGAGCATATAGAAGAAAGTTGCATCAGACTGTGATTTAGGATCAATTGCATCCGACGATCGGACGTGACTCGAAACGGCGCAGTGTGAATGTCGTAAATTCATTAATAAATTACGCGAACCAATTATAATTCTGTCCAATTCTGCAACGGGCGTGGAGCTAATAAATCACGGTAACGGCAAAAGCGAGACCGAAAAAAGAGAGGAAAAATCGACACGAAGAAAAGAATGAGAAGGCGAATTCATTGTGCCCTGACAAAACTGTCTGCGTGTGTTCCACATAAGAAAAGTTTTATTTTTCACCTCAGATATCTGAAAGACATGTTAGACATGAATCTGATTAATTGCAATATACTAAAAGATTAAAAAGATAAAAATTTAAAACGTTTAACGAGGAAACGGTTTTCAGAGAAATTAAATTGTCCAATAGATTTTATTCTACGTGTTTATTATTTTTCTTCTAACAAACTCTTAATACACACGACTGATTATTCATGTTCTGTGCATTTCTTTTCTTTGAAATGATAGAAGCATCAAATTAATAATTATTATCTAATATATTATATATATAAATATTTATATATATATTTTTTTAGATTAGAGTATCGTACATATTTCTCATCCTAAAAATTCCATAATTTTTTCTAGACAAAATTTCATGATTTTTCTTGATGCTTACAATAATACTTTAAAATTTTTTTATTTTTGTCTTGATTTACAAATCAAATATTTTGTCGAGAGAATTTATAAGATAAGTAATGTTAATAATAATGTTAATAATAAAATTATTATTAATGCTTGCAATTTAATTGTTATAATAAGTTGGTAGTATACAAAAACTGCATAGATGTAATATACGTATATTAAACTTCATTAAAATCAAGAATTTTAATTTTTCAGAAGATTTTGCAAAATTTCTTGATTCTTCCTTTATTTTCCTGACAATTCCCTGATTTTCCTGATTTCCCTGATTTTGTGGCAACCCTGTTAATACTCAATCTTATAAATATTTTGTAAAGGTGTTAAAGTATATAATAAAAATCATTTAACAATATAATACTTTTAAGAGCGATATAAATTAACTCAGGACACACACATACACACATACACACACACACATACACACACACAAATACAAATACAAACGACCTATTGAGTGCAGTAAAGGACTGAAAAATCATTGTATACTAAGAATTAAAATTGGAATAAAAAGTCATAATGACCAATTTAGAGATAAATTAATTAATAAATTACTATTATTCGCATCGTCATGTAAATCTTTGTCGATCACCAATTGCTTATAATAAAGCGTATAGTTAACGATCCGTTTATGTTAAAATACTTGGTATTATGGAATAATGATTTCTTTTACAAAAAATACCGATAAAAGGGAAGATGAGCGCCTACGTATCCCCAAAGCCACCGTATCCCCAAACAGTCTGTCAATCACACGGCCAGCGTACAATATCGGGCATTCGATAATAAAAACGAATATAATTTCCATATAATTGCGCCCGCGCCGGCCGTGCCAATCTCGTTCCGTGAGTGAATCGAGCCGCAAGAAGGAGAAGCGTGACGAGGGAGCGTGTCCCGACGATCGACAACGGGCAGAATTACGGCCGTCCGTCGTATGAATGGAAGCGAGCTGTGGTCTCTCGCACGCCGGGGAAGGTGGTTACGCATCCGGTAGCCGCTCCATTCCAGTCGCTTAAAGCGTCGAGGAGCTTTTTAAAGACGCGACCTGTGCGTCGGACGGTACCGGGGACGGGTCTCGTTCACCCCCTTCTTAGCCGGCGAGCGAGAGCGCTTACTTTTTGCTCGAAATCAATTTGTAGAGCACAGTCGATTAATTCCGTAGCCCGGTCAGGTGGCTGACTCTCCGCCGAGAGAGAAAGAGAGCAAGAGAGCGAGAGAAGAGAACAACCAGAAAGAGAAAAAGGGACAGAGTGAACTCCGCTATAAACACGACTACGCAATGTTCACTATGCACATATATCGGCCAGGACGCGATCTTGTAAGGTCAGCAGGGTTCGTGTAACTGACCAATGAGTGCGTCGGTGTGGTCTTACCTTCGAAACAGCAAATTTCACTTTCCAGATCCCATCGGGGTCTCCTGTTTCTAGAAGTCGGCAAGGTCGAAATAGTTAAATAATATCCATGAAGGACTAGATGAGTTATATCTCGCCCAAAATACATTCATACATGAATCTCTACATACATGAATTTTTCTTGAATGTCTGAAGATTAAAACATACATTCTTAAAAAAAAAAACAATAAAGAATTGCAATCAATCAGACATCTCCTCTCATCAATGGCATTCTCTCCTTCCGCAAGTTTTGTATAGCGCACCGCCATATTGTTCGCGTTGTTGCGTAGGATCGCACAGATCGCGGGAATACTCGGTACCGGCGATTCTCATCGCGGAATCATGGCTATTTGGCTGCGTTAAAATTTTCATCTCAGATATGCGGAAAAAACTTGCCTATTTCAACTTCTCTCTGCTGGATTACCGGAAACCATCGAGGTCGCTTCTTCGATTTTTGATATATTTGTGCTGTAAGAACAAGAAATAAAACCTTGCAAAATTGCGGCCATAATTTTAACGTCGTTCCTGTATGATCTTGGCAACTTCTAGAAGTTGCCTCCTTCGGTTAGAAGAATAGAAATGACGACATAGAGAATTAACAACCGATTATATAATAATAATAATAACGTATATTAAACAAAAAATGTTTTAGGACCGTACATGTAAATACACAATAATAAGAAATAAAAGCCTTTATCGGTCAAGTTGGATCTTAAGTACTTAAATAATTTATACTACCTATGTAGTCATTTAAATTACGCCGATAATATATATATATATATATGTATATATAAAGGCAATAAAAAAATTAAATAATTTATTTTAAGTCAATAAAAGAATTGTGCTCAAATGTTACATTTTACATTTCGAATAATCTATAAAATTTTTATGTTTTTAGTAATGCTTTAAGATAAGATACATATATTCTTAAAATGAACGTGATATTTATATTAGCTTGATTTTATCTATTTCTGGATATCGGCTTCTTTCAATCTTTTCCATTATCCATGGTCTTTGGAAGGAATGAAATTGGTATTAAAACATCACGCTTGCCATGCGTGTTGATGAGTGTACATATATCTACTGATATATGGGATCTACAGTTTAATGTCGGATCCGAACAGCGCTGTTGATCATACATCTTTTAATCCAAATGGAAATCATTTTTGGCTCCTTAAGGAGATCCTAAAGCAAAGCGGACTCTGGCGAAATCACCAGAAGACACGCCGCGCGCCACACATCGACATCTTTTATACTATCACAGTAATATCTCACCTATGATACACGCAACTTATGATACACGTAGTCACATACGTGTCAATTTTTATAAGAAATTCGTTGTGATAAAGCGTCTAAGTCTAATTCTAAGAACTCGATGTTGTTTGTTTGTGTAAACTACTAGATATCACTATTTTCGTACGTACAGGTTTTAAAGCTTTCATATCAAGCAAGTATTGTCATGACTTGATAGCTGAGACGCCATGTTACACTAAGAAATAGTAAAAAATATATTAATTTCGAAATTTTTGATCGTTCTTGGTATATACTTCACTTTCTAGACATGTATTAATGCGTATACTTTAATCCTGGAGAAGGATTTTTGAATCAGTGAAAGAGAAAAAAAGTATTTCTTATACAAAAATTATACGTGCTACATGATAAAAGACGTTTAGTATAAACGCAAGAAATCGTGTAGATTGAACCCGGATCTACAGATCGCAGATTGCATCAAGCGATTCGACGCCCCTTTATGACATTTATATAAATATCATAAAAAGAATTATATACGTATATTAATGTTGTAGATAGAAATTTTGATATAATCCCAATATTCTCTAAATAAAATTAAAATAAAGCATAAAATATATACGTATTGCTTCAACAATATTTTTTCAACTTTTACACTATTCATTACTCTTTCCTTCACTTTACTACACACTGTTCCTGTGTGCCTGTTAAGTCTCGACACTGCCCTTCACGACTAAACGAGGCACGCTGAGAAACCGAAGAGATAACCCGAGAAAACGAGAAGAGAATGATGCAGCGAAAACGAGCGCAGTCAGAAGTGCATTTTTCGCTCGCTTACGGAGCCCCTACGCGCAGCGGCATGGAGGAAATTGCGAAAAGCCTCGGTAGTTTCGCTGGGCGGATTGGCGCGCTAAACAAACAGTAGTTGCGCGGCCGAGCAATCACGCGCGGGTTAGCACAGGATCGTTTCTACCGTGAGGGCAAGAGAGAGAAGAGGGATGATCGTTGAGGCTTGCTATGACGAGGCTGCCGATGCAAGGTGAAAATTGCCGGTTTGCTGCCGCAGCTCCTGCCAAGCCAAGTACGGCGAAGCCTATTGAGGGGCGAACGCGAGATGGGCCGTCGGTTGTGGTAGTCGAAGAGCAAAGGCCGGCAGCAACCTTCGGTTTTATCGACTCAAATTGGCCGGAAAGTCGATTCGGTCGCGCACGTGTGCACGTTGCTTCTCCCGTTTGCGCCCTCTTGTCTCGCATCTTTTTCCTCCCTTTTTCCGCCCGCGCTTCTTCTCATCACCACTCTGCGAAGAGATGATCTCTTTCTCTCCTCTCTCCGACCGAGTGTATTCTACTAACGCGAGATGGTTTGTTTGCACAACGCGGCGTATAAGGATTTCCAGGTCATCGAAACGAATTGAGCAAGATCATGATATAAGTTGTTCGAGAGTTACTCCAAAATAAATATTAATTTATCAGTAGAATTCATCAAACGGAATAAATAATCCTTTTTTGATATTTTTCGTAATATATTATGAAAATTGCAACATTAATATTGTCTGACTTATTCATAATTGTAGCATTTTATTTTTTACATTACTTTTACTTTAGCTTTGTGGCTCTCTCTTCAGAGCCACAAGTTTCAGTATTATTTTTTACTTTAGCACTGTAACTATTTCAAGAAATCATGCGTTATCATCGTTTATCATGTGTGATCGTTTTACCATGTTTCTAGATATGCTATTCATCACATTGCTATGTTATTAACTCATAATTTTGGCCAAGAATATTGATACTTGGTACGAGAAATCGTGATTTAATATACCGATTAAAGGATTAAGCACGCGCGTTACAGCGCACACCAACTCGTATTATAGATAGCCGCGCTACGATCTTTCTATTCGCTAACCGATATTAGGCGCAAAATCGCGCATTAAAAGGAGCGGAACGGAAGTGAGCAGGAGTTGCATAGTGCCCCAGGGAACGATTTATACCAGGACATAAAAGTTCGCGGCTGATGCTCGAATTCCCATTAAATCGATGCCTCCATGGCTATGAACATTAATTAAAAGAATAAAAATCGTATGACGCTCTTAATTTTTTGAATTAATATCGAGCAAGTGAGGTAGTTTGCACATTAAAAAATACAATAAAAGGTAAGGAAGGAAGATAAAGAGGAAGAGAGAGAGAGAGAGAGAGAGAGAGAGAGAGAGAAGGTGAATCGTGGCATTTTCCGGTGCAGCCTACGATTGCGTATTATTTATATGCGTACACGCGTGCACACGTATGCGCACGAGCTATAAGCAATAATCGTTGTCTCGCGTCTCGGGCGAGATATTTATTATTGCCGGAGGTGATATAAAAGCGGTAGAGAATACGAGTTTAAGATAATACATCCGGGAAGTAACGAAAACGATGATTTTGTATAGCCTCTTGAAAAAATTGCATGAGAGAGAGAGAGAGAGAAAGAGAGAAAATAAAAAATTATTTATTTATATCTATATTAAATAATAAATAGCGGATAATTAATTCATAAGACTAGATCTATAATAGAAAATCCGTATCTATTTATGAATACATTAAAAACAATGGAACTTATATGCATTTTTGCCATCCTCATCTACGTACATAATTAATTTTAATTTTGTATTATATATTTAATAAGTAACAAGGCCGCGTTTACAAAATTTGCACGTTTCTTCGAGCCAATTATTCTCCTTCCGTCCAAATAATTACAACTCCTTTGCAAGCTTCTTATTAGCTTCTTATCACAAATTCACCAGATATTATTATGACTGGTGTAATGTTTTGAGTCTTAGCCCTAAAATTAAAATTCAGCCAATAGGGCTGTCCTAATCGAAATCTGTATTTTATTGGCTTAATTTTTATAAGATTAAGGTTAAGACCAAAGCATAAACTAGGCATTAACGTTTTTAGCCCAAGGAGGTTTGCATCCCCGACTGGATTGGATTAATGACGTTACATGCTCTACCAATAGCAGAGCATACAATATCATTAATCTAATCTAAGTCGGTGCAAATCCAATTGGGCTGTATTAATAATATCTTGTCGTCCTTGTCGGTAATAAATATCATGTTAATTATGGCATTAATCGTATATTGTTAAAAAAGCAACAGCCAAGTATATATATATATATTGTTAACGAATTTATTGTTAACATATTTACTGTTTCCCCTTTTTACATTTTAATATGTGAGCCGTACATAATTTATTAAATTTTGTATAGTTTCAAAAGATTTAACCCCGCAATTAGAATTTCTCACTCTCCATTACATAGCTTTAAGAAGACATTCGTTATCGCAGCTGCATAATTCGTTATGAGCGAACGTGAGCGAACAATGCGTGTAGATTCGCACGTGATTCGAAGCCGCAATGGCGCAGCTACGTGTGTCCGTCGATGATATATGTAATTATATTATAGATAATATTGACGCGCTGTTGTTGAGAGATTTATCGAGCATTGTGCGCGCGCCGTGTGTACGTCTCGATAAAAAGCTTTTTGGAGCACAGACCACGTAATTGTAGCTTATAAGAGTTACTATTTACGTGCACACGAGCACATGCAATAAGCAATAATCGCGAGTGCACGTCGACCGAGATATTTATTGTTGCCCGCGGGGACGAGCGCGCTGAAGATGCGTGCAGAATAATATCCATAGGAATTAAATACAGATTAAGAGCAATAAAGCGGAAATCACGGGGCATATTTTACAGATCGTCGGTTCTTACTCGCTCCCGGAAGAAGATTATTTGTTAAAGTGAAAAATACAAAGTGAAAAATACAGGAGTAGATACAAGTATTGATCTAGGCCATGAAGATTTTGCATTCGTAATATATATTCGTGATCCTGTAATTACTTCAACGTCGCGTGGCGGACGGTCGTGTTGACCGAGAATCACTTGATGGAGTCGCCGAAGGTGTTGCGGCAGCCTTCTCCTTTTCATGATCGGCAAGGAAATAAGAATAGAGAAACTGAAAGGCGAGCGACGATCGAGTTGTTAGTTGAAGGAGCAATCGATTAGAGTTACGAGCTCTTAACGAGCATCTGGTCGCATCACGACAAGATGCGCGAGAATCGTAATAATCGCCGGGACGGCGCAATTACGACACTCTTTTTGCAGATATGTACCGCGTATAGATGCTCTGATGCTGACGATTAACCTTGAACTATAATTCTTTATAATCCTCATTTATGATCACCATTTATTTTGCCCCTAATCGTTACTAAGTATCGGCTCACCTCTTCATTTGCGTAACGTTTTTACGACTAAGTGCGTTTTTACGTGACTAATCTAATGTTGTAGATCGCGAAGTGGCAAAACTCTATTTCCCTCCTTCCTTCGTCGTAATTTTGCGCAATGATTATATCTGCCTAATGACGTATGTATGATCATCTCTGACGATCATTAGACCCTCGCGGCGCGGAAATTGTTTGTCGTGGAAAAATACACTTGCGCCCGCGAACTCGTACGTGCAATTTTATTTAAAGATATACTACATGTGTATTTTTTAACAAAGTGAAAAAATACAATTTCAGTTACTTTTTGCAGAGACTTTATATCTCTAATAAATTCTTAAGGTAATTATATTCAATATAGCCTATCTGTATATTGCGATTTTCGCCGAATCTAACATTTAAAACTTGTAATCAGATTCTCAAAATAAGAAACATTTTTGAAACATTTTCAACATTTACAGTTAAATAAACTATCCATGTAACTACGTATGAACAAGTAGGCCATATTGGGTACAATCACCGTATATTGCTTTTGTAGAAGATAGACAATTCTACTGTATCAGCAAAGCAGAAATATCTGAAGAGATTTATGCCCCCTACAATTAAGAGAAATTTCACGGTGCATGCATTTGTGGAAACGAGAAAGCGTAGATCGCTCTCGAAGAACGAAAGCCGTACAGGTCGCATTGAAAAAATTTCCTGCCTCCGCATGGCAAGGATCGTTCACGCACACACGCCTACGCACGCACGTGCCTCGCGGGAGCCCGAGGAAGCACAACGGCAACGGCAACGGGGGAGGGTGGCAAGAATAACACGACCCCCACGTCCGCCCCCACGTCCGCAAGGACAGCGATCGAGTCCTGCCGCACGTAGTACATTACGTATTGTGTGCTTACAGTTTATAGGATGATGCGCGGCTGTGCAACGATCTCATTCGACCCGTCCCCCTCCCCTCTCTCACCCTGGCCTCCCCCTGCAGTTAACTCAAATTGCATTATGGCAGGGCTGGTTGCGTTCTGGATACCGATTGGGGTAGATGTGCATCTCGCGGAGGGTTAGATGTACGCAGGGCAGATATACGCACTATGTGTGCACTCCACAAACACGAGGCGTGTTACTGCGTCTTATGTGCGTATACGTGTGTCACGCACGCTGACCCAGCGGTGGATCGGGACTATTTGTTTAATAGGGATTATTGTGTCGGTCGACGGGGATGATAGAGATGCGAATTGAAATCAAATGACACGTGACACCCCTCACCAATGACGACCTCTTTGTGCCGTGATGCACAACGCGTACGTTGGCTTGTACATGTATAAACGTTATTGACCTTGTTACCGTTGCTCAGAGCGCATCCGCGTAATTCGATAGCGCGGTTAAATCGCACCGATCTCACTCATGCGTTTCTTACGGATCCAGGAGTAAACGCCGTTTAATTAATTGTACTGCTTGAATCGAGAGATCGACCGTGATACGATGACGAAATAAATACAGTGTAATATAAGATACATCGATTAAATTACATAAATTCTGAAAATATAAAAATTCAATTCGAGCGCATCGCGATATACGACCGGTTTTCGCAGTGAAATTAAATTACGTTAAAATTTAACGTCCGGATCGTGGAGATAGTCTGTCTTACAAATTACAAGCAGGACAAGTGTGCTCATAAGGCGCGGCCAACTTTACGATTATTTCGAATCGGCTCCTTAACTCACTACCTCTCTGCACATATGGTCAAGAAAACAAGTGCGTTTTACCGAACTGGATTTATAGCAGGCTTCACATTCGCGAATCCGTTATGTTGTAATTGGCCGGCCGTACAATTACCGGAACGGGCGCGATTACTTCGCTCCTTCGGTTTAGTGACGTTAAATACAGGTGAGGGGTGTTGTAACGTTACGGAATTGCTGGTGCGCGCGTCGTTACAAGCTCGCAATTATCTACCGTCGCTCGGACTGGCGCGGCGCAGCGACGTCCGTCATCGATGTGATCGCCGCGAGTTTTTCAGCGCGTTAAATTGCTTCATTATGTAATAGAAAAGGTCGTGCGAAAAGCCGATCGCACAATATGCGGGAGGGAGCTATTCGCGAGCTCAAGAGAGCAAATTTCCATCTTGGTTGCTGTAACATTGTTCCTTTAAATTAACCATTCCGCTACCGAGATGGATAACGAGATTGCTTTAGCCTATCCTCATTGTTGATCGTATACATCTTTGAAAACATCATTAATTCAACTTCGATATAAAGCTGACGTGACGCAACTATTTTTAGTATCACAAATTGATGGAATTTTTCTGCGATTCTTATAAATATTTGCATTATGTTGAAACTACATATCTTGTTTGATTGTATTTTCGGCAACAGATTTTCAAAGTAGAAAGAAAAATAAGAATCTTTTTAATGAGAACGAAGTTGATAAAACTGATGTAAAGCTCTCTTCGTGTCGCAACAACATTAGGCGCTAATTTAGACGAAAATCATTTAATAGATTAATTAGGAGAGATCAAGGCGTGCACCATGAACCGAGACGAGATAATCCAATAAATTATTCGACAACATTTCGCCATAATTATATCAGTTTGTTTCAGACGAGAGACGATAAAAACATCGATCTTTTTTTTTCTCAATCGTTGTGATTTCAAATTTTTATCTCATAATTTATTGATAAGAAACCATTGCGATTTATCTAATTAGCGACGATAAAGACGACATATATAAAAAATCGAATAAGTCAAATGAACAAGTCACGGCTATTTAGAATGTAGTAATGAACGCCGTTAATGAAAAGATTAATAAATTATTTGATACAGCAGACATATCGACATTAAGTTCTTATATGTTCCATAATTCGAAAATAAAATTATGTTATACAAACTTAGAGAAACGATAAATCTTATTAACGGTTATAACCCAATGGAAAAAAAAATTGTTAGAATGCCCAATAAGGCAGAAATGTATATCTTTTATCGTCGCTCGTAAAGGCAAGAGCGAATGAAATGGTTCTGAAGTAACAAGGCATTCC
>NW_011627527.1:27204-57281 GCF_000204515.1 Acromyrmex echinatior | reverse complement strand
AGGAACGGTAGCACAAATGTAGATATTTCCTAAAGCGCGATCACGATGCGGCATTCGCCGTTCGATCGTACAGAGGCGAGAATCTGTCTTTCGAGAGGTAGCAACTGCTATTTCTCCGCTAGGAAGCTACGAGCCAAAGAGGAAGAGCAGCAGCGCGGGATGAAAAAGGAGCGAGAGATAGAGGAAGAAAGAGGAGGTTGGTGGCGAGCAAATGGAAGTCGGTGAATCACGAAACAAGCGGTATGTAAATCTGCGTAACGGGGCCGTTTATTCGTCCCATAAAAAGGCCAATAAAATCTTCTTTCGCAGTGGAAGATATACTCCCGGGCCCTCCTCTATGCCCACCCCGCGCTTCCGTTCGCCACCCCTCAGCTCCTTCTTACCCCCGGAAAAATGACAGAGAATAAATCGCCGTTGGGATAAAGAATGCGAGATGTAGCCAGGGATGGAAAAGGGAGAGGACGCCGTTCGCTATCCGCTTTCCAAGTTATTCGCCCTCCAGACGACGGATTTTCAGAAGCCGAGAGAAATCGTTCTACATATTGCCCGGAATTGATCTCGCGTTTTTCTCACCCACGCACGAACGTGATTCTTTTTTCGTTGGGGTAGCGAGCTACGCGACATACCTCATTCGCCATTCCGTGTCAGTGAAAGAGGGTGACGAATGAGTCGGGTGATTGTGGAAATTTCCATGAAAAGCGGGAAAATGGACGTAAATGGGCGCTTCTTTAATTAGGCTTGCGCATCTCTCAACTGGTGATTTATCGCGACCGATCGAGATTTATGTGCCGAGATATATTTAGAAACCGACCGCGGCTCTCAAATTAACTTTCAGTTTTTAGCCTAAACATGGAGCGTTATCAGAAGCAGTAAAAAATAGAATTACAATCAGTTATAACCAGTAATTATAAAAGTAGATTAATTCTATAAACCACACACAGTAAAAAACATTTTGTATTTATTAAATTCAATTCTTGTTAAAATTTTTGTATTCAATTTTTAACACATATTCGAATATTGATTTAATATAATGTGATTGTGCTATTTAAACATTTTGTGTTAAAATAATATTCAACATTTCTGAGTATTAAAATAATACAATATGAGTAAGTGAACAATTAATATAAAAATAATATATTTTAAAATGTAAATATCTATGATAAATGAATAAAATGTTTTGATTTATAACATATTATAATGTTAATTTTACTGAAAAAATTTGTTTATAAATTATGTTGAAATGTTACATTTTTTTGTGTTAATTGTTACTTTCTAACGTATTCATCTTGTATTAAATTAAGTCATTAAAAAATTTAGAGGGATTGTTTGAAACATGTGAAGTATGTCAAATTTTTTATACAAATTTTTCAATTGCATATAAAAGTTTAAGAATTAAAACTACACAATCAAATTATGATATTCCAATTAGTTATGGCAATAAATTTTGTGTAACTTCATATAAATATTTGTATTGTTACTTTTATAAGAATTTTTTTATTAATTATTTAATTTCTTCAAATGTCTCTCGTGAGCTTCTATGCAACTTTTTCATGTAGGTCACTCAGTTCGCTATATGTATAACAATTTGCAACAATTCTCAGAGATATACAGTAGCGATTTTCCCGCGACAAATGGACGTGAAAGGCGGCGAGGGACGAGTGGATAATCCAGCGGGTACCGCGTTTATACTGTAAACAACGTCTTGGTGTTGGAAAAATATTATTGTAACGGGGGTTGGCAGTTCCTCGTCTGAATCCTCGTGAAAGCGATACAGCAGTTTATATCCAAGCCAGGTGCCAACTTTCGGAGATAATGCTCAAGGCAATGAAGAAAGAAAATATAACGGGTAGCAGACAGCAGCGCGCGACTACCAACTATATAACCAACAACGTAATTACTACAAGTTGCTACATCAACGTATTTGTGTGATGCAGTAAAACCATTTTGCTGTTACATAACGTTGGAATCAACGCGGTGATTAAAAGCACGTGTAATAATTTATAAACCGCGCAATTAACTATCTTTATTAACTATCTTTCCTTAACTCGCTTCTATATCAAGTGAGATTCGAGCAAATGATTCATCATTCAAGGAGCGAGAATATAATTAGCGTTCCTATTTTGTCTTCGTTTACTTCGAACGAGAGAAAATCGATTTCGACGGCAGAGCAAGAACCAGCACGTGCTGTTAACTCGAAGCAGATTCTCTCCAGATTTTTCTAAAATATAAATCTATTTTTCATTGATAAAAGATATGTTTTCTGGCACTTTTTCTTGTATTTTCTCTGGCCTTCAAAGCGCTTCACTTCGTTTTCACAATTTTATCGTTTTTTTTTGTCTCTTAAATTATTATCTTGAAAATTATTATAGGAATATTTCTTAATACATAGTCATTTTAATAATTATTTAATATGTGTAATATTGTACAATTTTAAGTCTAGAATACACATCTTCTGAAAAATTCTGACAACATATAACATGAGTCTGAAAGATTCATTGTAACTTTGATGAGAGTGCAATTTCGGTTCAGATTAATATTTTTAGATTATCTTTTTTTATTTCAAAATTCGAAGATTTAGAAATGTATCTGCATGAATTATATTTGTAGGTGTATTTCTACAAAAATCTTTATATTGTTAAGTTATAAAAAAAACTCTTCCTTTCCTTTTCTTTATGTACGGAGCAAGCAAAATTTCAGGTGAAATTATAGTATGTTTTAAGATTAATCAATGGATGATTACCGCTCTCTGAACGTTCAGTAAGCTTTTGCATCTATTATAATTGATATATTCTGATTGGCATATTCTGTTAGATCCAAAAATATAGACAAAACAGGTATAAGAATTCACTGAGCGTTTAGTGAGCGGTTATACTACTGAACGCATCCAATTATTTTATACACGAAAAAGAGCAACTAATATAGAAATTTAATTTTCCATAACAAAAAATATAACAAAAAATATAACAACTAGAAGAAATAATATAATATCCATATTTTCGCATAAATAATGCCGCTATTGACCTATATTACATCAGAACTTAATCGAAATATATTCCGATAACGCGCGTGAAAAATAAGTACGGACTTACGTGCAATTAATATAAATCTTATGACCGCTGAGGCGTGCGACAAATCCTCGCCATTAATTTCTTACGCATATTATCATCAGATAATATTGCGAGCTCGGAGCGAGATACGAAAATTACTCCTCGGCCGGGTATTCGGATAGTGAGGATGCTGCAAGTGCGCGGTGAAGTTGGAAGTTGCCCTGCTCTCTCGCTCTTTCTCGAAGCTACCCTTCTCACTCCTTATCGAGAAACTGCTCGGGGCGTGCTAACGAAACCATCGTAAGCAGGCACTTCGACAAATTCATAAAGTACAGTTCATAAAACGTGTACTTAAGGCGCGATGGGGAGCAAACGGGGGAGACGCGGAGCTCGTAACTCCGGCGTGTTAAGTTGAGCGGATAAAACGATGGCGCGTGCAGCGCGCGAATTTTCTCAACGGCGTTCTCGAACATCGAGACGTGGGCGTGGTCGGATGCAATCATCGATATATTTTTGTCAAAGTGAAAGAGAGAGAATTTTCGCGATCTTCAGCTCGTTATTAAAATTAAGTAGATTCTGGAGAATCCGTTCTCGGAATTAACACTGATTAAAATTAAGCCCCGGATTCGTCCTCTCCTCGAATAATTGCGACAAAGTGTTATGTACGATCGCCTTTCCGAGCATTGCCCATAGAAAACGAATAACACCATCGCAAGCAAGATCGTTCGTGCAGTTTTCTGCTTCAACGTGTGGTAATAATCGCAATAATTTCTATCTTTAACCACGGTATTCTTCTCCCCTCCAATACTCCGTGTTGGATGCCCCGAAGAGCCTGAACAACGGACACATTTATTGTTAGACAACAAAGGCGTGATTCATTAATCGCCCGTATAGCAAACGGCACGCGAACATAATGACAGACAATGGGGCGCATGCAACTCGCACGTATACGCCTCGTCGGAGGAATCGATTGCGCGCTGTAAAATTCGCGGTTGCATCTCCGCGTAACAGGATCTGCGACGATGGATGCGACGCATGCACGAGACACAGCGTTTGTTTCTGGGAACTTCGAGTAACAAAGTAACAATAATCGTCCATAGGAGATTCTCTCTCTTTCTCTCTCTCTCTTTCTCTCTCGCTCTTCTTTGTGAAGAAACGATATTAATTACCATTCGCCTTTCTCACAGTCGGAAGAGGCCCTAGCAATATTCGTCACCGGCGTGCACCGGGGCCCCGGGGGCCCAAAAACATTTATACGGCACTCTCGCCACCATCGCGTAAGCGAGAGAGATCGAGAATGTGTTAAAACGCATTCTAATGCGTGAATGCATGCGTGCTGGTCCGCGTGAGCGTGTGCACGATGCTTTAACAAGGGTCTGACAGGCTCGTTGCCGTTGTTATTTATCGGTTATGTCGGCGCATCTCCCATCTCGACGAGAGAAGCCTCCACTATCCTCTCCTCCTGCACTCCCCGTTTTCTCCGTCTTTCTCCCCTGCGTTCTGCAATCTGCACCCCGATTCGCTCTTTCTTTCCATCTCTTCGTCTGCTGCATTCACCCCTCGCGCAGACTCGCGCGTGTAAAAGTCGTACGCTCGTGTGCGCTGTGCATACCGCAACAGCGTAATCGAACGAGCTTCTACGCAAGGATCGGCTCCGTCGATGGTGGTTAACACGGGATGAGCAATGAGAACATAATTGGACCTACCGTAAAGATTTTACGCCACGAATATCTGTATTTGCACGGGGGTAAATTGAAGTCGTTGCCATTACCAGCGACTTCATCAGATGTTGATAAGAGTCTTTTTTTATGAAAAGATTTATTACGTATTGTGTTTGGTAAATGCATCTCACTACATTGTATTTGTAGTATATAGTGTATAATTATATGTCTTTCTGTAAAAGTTTTTTTCTTAAAAGAAGATTAATTTTATAATTCTTGTATTGTAATTATGATCAAGAAGCTTTATCTTCCGTTGTTTTCAAAACGTTTAATGAGATGACAATTATTGATAAAAATAGTTTTCATAAAATTATCTTAAGAGAGAGGCGATCATTTTTCTGATACAATGCACTGAAAAAAATTATGTTTTATATATATATATTAACAGTATTATTTTAATTGAAAATAATTTTGTTAATTCAAAATAACACTATTAATAAAACAAATAAAATTTTATTAAAGCCAGAGCATGACGTTTATTTTATTAATAATAATATTATTGAATTATAACAAAATTATTTTTAATAAAAGTAATACGGTTGATTATCATTTTTTTCAGTGTATATTTTATATATTCGAGAAATGAATGTACACGTTCCCTGTGTTGTTACGCCATTGGCAAATATAACATAGCTTATGAAGACGACGATGGTGGACGAAGCGCGTTTCTGTAGATCGTTGTACACCACGTTAAAGCGCGGATAGAGAAGGGTGATTGGGGAGAAATGGGGGACGAACTGTTAGTAACAAGCTCGTGTTAAAAACATAACCACTTACTTGAATGGGGTTAGAGTTTATTTATCGCGTGCTTCCCTCCCTCGCGCCCCATCCTTGGGGATAATTCGTCCGACGTATAGCTGCATGTCCGGGGAAGCTTAGATCGTCGGAAAAGCCGCCGCGACGATCGTCAAAACGTTCTCTCCGCCCACTGAGTGATTTCGGCACTTAGTACTAGCAACGATATTGGAGAATGACGGAATTATGACTTCCAGTTGGTCCCTCGGACGGCATCATGCTAATCTCGAAACTGCTAAGTCGTAGATATGCCTGGTTTATTTTGGGAAGTTATTTCAGAGTAATAGTTATCAGATGATCTCTGTGTAGTATAATCTATTATAAAATAATTAATATGATATTTTTTGTAATTCTCTAGATCGAAAATTCACAATCAGAGGAAGAAAGAGAAGAAAAAAATAATTATATTGTATCTCTCATATCTTTTAATTTTGAAATAATTAAAGAATTAATTGTTTAGAACAGAAATTAAGATTCATTCTTCATTTAAAAAATTTTGCTAATGATGATTCTTAATTTCTACTTATAATAAAAAACTTAAAAAAAATTATTGCTTTAACCTATTCTTCTTTTTTTTTTTTAACTTTTCAGAGCTTTGGAATACAACTATAATAAATTCATGTAGAAAGATCTAATATTTCTTGCAAATAAAGTTTAACTTTCTACGCAATTCGGCAACAATCGTTGTCGAATCACAGCTGCGTAAAAGGATGAAAAAAAGCCGGTTAACGCCGGCTGGACGGATTTATCAGGGTGTATCCCGCGAGAGATGTCTCGACAGCACGTTGACCGAGCGCTCCCGCGGGAATGCGGCCGCTCATACATGCGAATTGGGAAAATTTTCACGCTGGAAGCGCGAATTGTAACAACAGCAATCACCAACCGTGGCTGTGGGAGGAGGAGGCTCGTTACGGTTTTAATCGTTTCATCAAGTTGTTGTTATCGCGCCGAATGGCTGGCCATTTTACGGACGATCGGCGGTAGAGAGCAACTTGTTTTGTCCCCTGTGCGTTTTCAGGCCATTTCGCTTGTAAAATATGCTCGGCGATATTCCACGAGGGAAAGTTGAATAGAACAGTGAAGAAGCTACGAAGAATCGTAGTAATTGTAGTAGACATTTTTTTTACGAACAGAAGTTCAATATTTTTACGTAGAAATTGTAGTTAACCCAGTAAACACTAAATTACATGTAATGTATCTGTTAATTAAGTAACACACGTGTTATATTACAATTATATTGTTAAGTGGGAAATTACAACTAATAAATATGTTATATATAATTTTGTGTTTGTTGCAATGAAATTAAGTGCTTTTCTGATAAAATGTCTAATAAAAGCGATTTCGAAATTACGTGGGTAGTTTAAATATAAATGAGACATTTTTTGTGAGTACAAATTAATATTGGTAGATGTACTTATACTGAGTATGAGTCTGTTTACGCTATGTAGTTGTAAAAATTTTAATGCGTGTAACATTTTTGTTTGCAAAAATACTTGAACATATGAAACTTGATCAATATTAATGAACAACATATCCTTGCACAACTCGATTATTATTTGTTTAGATATTGTAATAATAATGACTATAGAGAGAGAGAGAGAGAGAGAGAGAGAGAGAGAGAAAACTGGGGCGAGTCCACAACAATTAATATTATAAATATTATTTAGTAGGTTTCTATTTTGAGCTTTATTAATTCAATTAAAAATACAAAGAAGCTAATATTCATTTCTATCAATGTTAATTAATTTTAGTCTCAGTTTAATTTATTTTTATCTTTTTCTAATTTTACAAATAAAAAATAATAAAAATAATAAGTCAAACCGAAATTAAAGGCTAAGAACAGATACTGTCACTTAATGTAAGTACATTTATCAATGTTGATTTATATTCATACAAATTATATTTTTTTTCACATACGTAATTAATGTAAGTTAATAGCAGTTTTATGAGGTAACATATTTTTCTAGATCTTGTCTACAGTAATCTAAAATGTTTCAAAATTTGAACAGAAAAAATTTAGAGATTGCCAGCTCAAGAAAATAGATCTAGGATTAAGAATCCGTTATTCGGTCCTGTGCATATAGATCGCTCAACAATCGTGGTTAATGGATCTGCGATGCATCGTTAATACGAGCCTATATAGTCCTAGAAACTTAACGAGGTCATAAATCGCGTGGGGCGTCCTTTTTTCCGGGAAAGATCGTGAATCTGCGCGCGGAGCTGGCCGACCGAGGTCGACATTCGATCTGTTTTCGAATTAGACGGGGAGATAGTCGCTCGTAAAGATGGTGGTACGCGCGCGAGCACAACCGAGGTAGATCCTATCTCGTAAAATTATGTCTTTATTAGACAGAATCTCTGTCCGATGACCATAACGGTTTCCCGAGTTGCGGGGTTACACCGCAGGTGTCTCTCGGTGGAACGAAAACGAGAGGGATACCAGGATATCCAGAAAAAGATGGCAGAGTACGAATGGAAAATTCACGATCGTGGATCTCGATGATTTTTTAATTGAATCTTTTTATTAATTTAGATTCGTTGCTTTACAATATTGCTATCAGTCGAGGAGGAAAGATATTGCGTCTATTTCTATCAAAATGTATTAACTTTAATTTCGGTTTGACTTACTTTTTATTATTTTTTATTTATAAAAATTAGAAAAAGATAAAAAGTAAATTAAACTGAGACTAAAATTAATTAACATTGATAGAAATGAATATTAGCTTCTTTGTATTTTTAATTTAATTAATATATAAAGAAATCAAAAAAGAAATTTACTAAATAATATTTATAATATTAATTGTTGTGCCCTTGGAGCGCTGCTATTTCAGGCCCCCCTGGTGTGAAGGCAACTAAAGAAATCGATATTGGAAAGAAGAAGATCAATTTCCAACCAGCTGACCTTCCAAATCATTCCAAACAGAGATAAACGAGTTTTGTTCAGGCTATCGCCGAGTACAAACGAATTACGTTTAGTCCTACATTTATTATTTTATTCTCTCTATTAATAAAGTTGATGTTCTTTACTCTGAGTAAATTATTTACAGAAATGTGGGCTAGTGAAAAGCCGCAGAGATCTGCTTTTTCGCAACCGTTATTTTGACGCAACAACGTCAATCCAAATTTAATCTTTAATTTTCCAAATTTAATCTTAAAAAACTGTAATAAACTCATTGCAAAAAATATTGCCATATATTTTGCTATATATGTATAAAAGAATTTTATGTTTATTAATTTTATAGTATTTTACAATATTTTACAGAACCTTATTTACACAAAATTAATTTCCTAAATCAAATTTTCAAACGTTATTGATAATCCGTAATCGATAATTGCATAACGCGGCTGTCACCGTCGTATTAATACTTTTGAAGAGCGCAAAGATTTTACACGTATATGATTTGAATTAAGCCGATGCAGATCGCGGTTACTCAATCCTTCATTGACAGGCTAGAGCTACGAACGATCGAGGTAGAGTGAGATCTCCGTGGCGTTATTGATAAAGTATGACTAATCGGTAATCATGTTGTACACCACTGCCAATACATACAGTTGGCAGCAATATCCATCTTGCAACAGTTTTTGCAAAGCGCTCGATGGAATAAAGTGGGCTCGTTTTGTTGGATTAAACGGTCCGCGATCTCTGCGGCTCCATTTATACGAGTGTTGCGTGGCTTGTATCCGTCAAGAATTGAGAAATAAGTTAATGGCGATGCGCGCGCGAAGATCTCGTAATAGATATTACGACTTTCAAAAAAAAAAAAGAAAATAAGATACACCGATACAAGCAGGGTATTCAAAATTGTATGCAAGATTCGAATCTCTGATGCAACACACAGGTACGCTAAGGATTGACTATGACGAGGCCCTTCAGACAAATAAAGATGCCGATAAAATTGGGCAGATTTCTGTGAAATCAGATATATATCTTCATTATAGTTACTTCTCTCTAGATCTCTAAGCGATTTGAGTAGAATAAAATCTCTTTCAGACTATATTCACAGTTGTTGACCGTTTTTAAGAGATCATGGTAGTAAATTTGTCGTTTTTCATACAGTACCGTTAATCTTTCGTGCGTCATTTTAGTCAGATAAGTGCTTCTTCGTCGAAGACTATTTTCTTTTTTTTGATTCTCATAGAAGAGAAAAGAAAAAATATATATATAACAGTACCCTAGGAAAAACTGTGACATCAGTAAGCGATAATCGGAAAAATTAGGAAAGTACTGCATTTTTCACCTGTATATACTATACCTCCGAACAATCTGTAGTGAAAGTTGTGACACCAAAACCTAATCGTCTTCGCGCTTCAATGTCATTTAATAATTAAATTAAATTCTCATTTTTCCAAAAAGAAAAATGTGCAAAGTTAAATACTTTTGAGAATTGTTATTCATGTGAATAAGTCTTCCGTATTCTTACGTATTTTAAGTTGTAGAATCCAAAAATAGCCATGAAAATTACGCTTGTAACGGAAAAAATGTGGAAAGTGAAGGAAAATGGGAAAAAGATGAAAAATTATTAAAACTCTCTGATGTAATCTTTTCACGTTTACTTTTATGCTTTCTTGTGTATTTTGAATCATAGAATCTTGAGCCTAACCTTCAGCTGTCTAAGGGTACTCACATATAAAAAGAGCGTATAGAAGTTCCGATAAAATATAATAGAATTCCCGGCAAAATATCTCGAAAAATATAGTTGTAAAATAAAAAGTTTGAGATAAAAATAAAGCATAAAAATTATTATTTATCTGTTTATTAATTTAACATTCGATTACGTCGCCAAGGTTAGGTAAAAATATTTTGAATTTTTTAAATAAAAATTCTTATTTTTTTATTACATAGTCTTATTATTTCTTTTTTAGCCGTCCTTGAAATTTTTTCAAAGTACTGTTTTACGTTTTTTTTCTCATTTTTTATTTTTCACATTTTTTTTTATTCTCAGCCATTTCTACTCAAAATACAAAAAAATATGTAAGATTTGTTCCTTCGAATATAACAGGTCTAAAAAGTTCAATTTTGCACACATTTCTTTCTTTTGATATAGGTAATTAATGGCAATTTTGATATAGGTAATTAATAAATTTCAAATTTTTTTAAGTATCTAAAAAATTTAGCCAGATGCAGAAAATAATTTTACACTGTTAAATTCTTAATGTCAAATCCAATTTAATATTCCGTTAATTTAACTAAAATAATAGAGTTAACTCAAAAAAATGTATTAAATTTAATTTATTATTAATTGTTAAGTGTGTGCATACGTACGTTAATATGAATGTTGTTTACTTTGAAACTAACTACAGAAATGGATTGATTTACATGCTGACACATGAAAGTTAAAAATAACCAAATGTTATTTAACTAAAGAAATTGGGTTATTTGATATTGATTGATTAAATAATCAAACAGTGTATATAGCTAAATTTTTAGATACTATGTCTGTACCACGTCATAATTACACGATTGTACAGATTTGTGAACATAACGTTATATATTTTTGAGACTTCTCTCTACAAGTATTTTTTTCAAAGAACTTATACTGTTTGCGGATTATTTCTATGTCTTGGTGCATCGTTTAAATGCATCAACGTTTCATGATCAAACATTATAGTTCACTTCATTACAGCATTGAACTACTTTTATAGGAAAACATACATGTGAAAATTACCAATCTTGAATGACACATAAAATTACTTTAGCCTTTTATAATAAAACCATTTTAGATTAAAAATTATTTAACTGATAGCATTTTATGATCTTATTAATATTACAGATATTAGTGCCTTAACGTTTATTATTGGTATTTATAAGGTTACACGCAGAAATAACCAAGAAAGCGACTCAATAATTAAGACAATTAATTTCTTGTTTACCCAAGCAACTACGTGTTGACAACTTAATAGCAATTATAGCTGGGCGTTCTTATTTGAGAAACCCGTAAATATATGTATACTGATCTCTTCGCGCGCTCACAAGGACGCTTATATTTTACAGCCGATGCGCAATTTACATACTATACAAAGTAATGCGAGTTATGCAAATTTTAATCGGCATAATATACATGTCCCGCCACCTGCGTACCGGACACGCACCTTCCTTCGAACAACGATTGCTCTACGCCATTGGCAAGCGAGCAATCGAAACGCCATTAGTACCCGATGGCATTAAATGAGCGTGTTCTCCAAGTGGGTAGCCATCTCGTTCGCATGCGGTGGCTTCCACGAAAATTAACCACTTGCGTTGCATCGATTTGAAATTCATTAATTTCCGTCTGGATTGCGCAGAGATGCATGCATGCATGCTGCAAACCAAACAGAAACGCTCACCCGCGGTGTCTGCGCGCCATTAACGCTTGCCTCGTTTCAGAATCGAATTACGCGATCGGTTTCCTACAATCGAGTATAAACTTATCATTGCGACTTAACTAGCGGTTAAAGTTAATTAATAAGTTAAGATATTAACATATTATATCATAAAGCGACCAATTTAAGAAACAGATTCATACTTTGCATGTAAAATAGCTTTCGTAAAGAATAAATTTAAAGAGATAAGATCTTTAATTTGATGAAATTTTCAATATACAAAATATATGTATTAATTAATTACAACTGCAATTATGCGTTTACACGGGATAGATCTTCAGAATATATACTGCTGGGCATTCTCATTATCGGATATCTACGTGATTGGAGATAAGAGCCATCGAGAGTCCAATAATCACGCGTTACTCACGAAGCGAGATCTCGGTGGTGACCTAATCGACTTATCTAAATTAATGTAAATCATCATTTTGTCAGCGAGTACAATCTGTAATGGCTGGTCGACAGGGCGCGAGAGAGTGTGGAGTAAGTATAAATATTTCTTAATAGGCAAGCAGATAAAATCACCCTTCCCCCGCGACTTCTCGCCTAGTTGATTCATACGTCGCTGAATGGGCATGTTTTTCCTAGGACATTACGTTTTGTCTCCAGGCTATAAATCGAACGATAATGCTGATAATGTCACCGAATTGAACGCAAACATTCCATAAACACAAATTACAAGTCAGAGGACAGTTATATGGGTTAACGATTCAATTTGTTCGTGTCTGAGACAAAAGTTTAACTAGTTCACGGAAAGAACAGTTTTGCTGAACTATCTATCTAAAAATTTAACTAAATAGAGCTAAAAATAATTTTGTTAAACTATTAAAATATTTGTTAAATTATGCTCAAATATATGATTACTAGAATATCAAAATATTTTGCAGCATTACTCATCATATTTGGATTTCCTATATAATTATTAATCCAACGAAATTATTTTTAAATCTAAATCTATAACTAAATTTTTTAATATTTCAACAAAATTCTCATTGTGAAAAAAATTTTTGCGAATCTAATCATGTAAAAAACGACGGCGATATTTTCAAGAAAATGAATTATAAATCATGATAACATTAAAATGAATTGTAATAAAACGAAAAATGACTTTAGTAATAATTTTGGAGTCGTTTTAAAGTTGTTTTGATGTCATGATGACTTGTGTTCTGCTTGAATTTGGCATCGTTTGACAAAGCAACTTATCATAATTTTTAAGATTGGGTCATCTAGCCACAGAAAAAACAAAGTTTTACGTCATAAGTCTTGAGGAATGTGATAATTGGAAATAATGACATGGAACGATTGGTACAAATTAGCTAATACATTCCGGTTACTCAACCAGTTTCTTTGATGTATATTATACGAGCTGCTGTTTTACAAAGTATATTAATATTATGAGAAATTGTATGATATTAAACATAATCTCGAAGTAAGAGATTGTCCAATCTAGTTTAAGATAATGTAAAGAAAACGGTTCTTTAGAAATAGGAAGTTTTCTTACAAATCGTGTAAAGAGCTAATAGCCATTTTATGACGAATCGACGAGGCGACATGAGCAAAGTGATCGCGCCACTTCAAATAGATCCGGCGTGTAATTCATTCTGTATAAATAAACAGGAATATTTTACATAATTGCGCGGGAAACTCGTTATCGCGGCCCGATAATGATAGTCCCGCGCTAGTCGCTATAATTTAGAACGCTAATAATTAGACTGATAATTACTAAACGCGGATCGCTCGAGCGCAAGATTTACCGGCGCTCCTGAACGATCTGTCGACACGACCAAAAAATGCATTTTAATATATCGTAACGACGTATCGATTAGCATGGCCGAGGGGAATGCACAGAAAAAATTAGCGAGATCCGCCCTGTAACCTAGAATTAGACGCATTTAATCGTTGATCGTTAATTATGGAAACCACAGTTAGCCCAAGCAACAACATGATGTTTTTGCTAAGTTCTATAATTCGCGTATATATCATTCCGATGGTTGTTCTTAATTAGTTCAAACGGTGGATTTTATAATGTATTCTACAGAATTCTCATGATGAATTTTATTTGAAACAATTGCGTTTCGACATCTTTGAAATATTTTCTATATGCTTCTGAAAAGTTTCTTTACAAATTTTTATTATACTTGATTATATTCAATTCATTTTGTTAATCGAAAAGCATGTATATGATCGAGATAACGACTTTCTCCTATCAACAAATTAAATTGGGCACGCAGTTGCAATTTAATGTCGTATTATCGCGCCATAGTATCACCATGTATTAGAGCTTGATAAATTAATCGGCCAATAAGAATAGATTAATAGAAACCCCGTCACGGTGTTGCCCGCAGCGGGCATCCGCACCTCTTTTCCGTGGCGCGTAGCACACGTTGTTATTATTATTCATAAACCGGTCTATTCTACCCTAATCGAAATCAAGACGCGCCATTAAATTCCGGGGGCCGCGCCCTTTAATCGTCACCCGACAACGTTACGGGCACGATTTGTCATCCACGAAATTGAGTCGCATCTGTAGAGAGATGCGCGCGTTCGGGATGCTGCGCTTCCGATGACTTACACGAATGCACACGCAACACACAAACATACAATATGAAAGCTTGCGCGCATGTTGAAATCCATGAAACGTTACTATGGGGTTGTATACGGATTCGCGACTCTAATACTAGCGCAGGATTCTCGAGGGCGATATAATGCTCGCTGTCGAGTATATACGGGCCACGGACCATTAATATATGGCTGCTGGGGCCATTGTTGCGAATTAGGTGCCATTGAACGACGCATTGTCGGTGACGCCGGGGAGTCCGGAGGATACAACGTGCCCCACGTACTACCAACCACGTTTTGATAGACTCCGTAAGTGGAAAACCCCCGCCCCCTTTTCCCACGCGCACGAGTTCCTTTATGTCTGTCTGATACACTTATTCGCCATGCTGATATAAGTGAGCTTGAAATGGCTAAGAGATTAATTGAGCTGAAAAATTCTTGAAACATCTGTTCAAAGAGATATTTCAATCGGCCTCTCTGTTTAACTTTTCTCGCATAAAAATTCAATGAAATAGAATGTAACATAAATAACATATAATAGTATATATAACAATAAAAGATTTAATATACGTATTAAATAATGTATAAATTTTAATTAAAGAATCGTATAATTAAACAAAAATATATAAATAAGTATATATTATATAATATATAAAACATTTTATTATGTTTTATATACTTATTTATATATTTTATATATTTATATAGTGATAAAATTTATTTTATATAATGTATACTCACATTTTTACTTTTTTATTAAGCAGTAATATTAAAAAATATTTTATTGAATGTTTGATATAACATATAAAACATATAACATATAACATAAAAAGCATTATTAATTTTTCTAAGAAAACATCCGTAATTGTTTTAAATGATGTATAAATAATGTTTTTTATCTTGTTGGAATTGGAAAATTTCAATTCTTTTTTTATTAGTATACTGTACAAAGCTCTAAATTAAACATCAATTCTAGACGGATTATATTAACGTTTTTGATGTAAATATTTAATTGCCATGATTGCGAAGAGTTGCATTAACTTTCTTTGAAACAAACATATATACAGCTTTGGAAAACTTCTTTTTATTGAAAAATAAAAGAAATGGTTTTGAGTATCTATTCTGCTAGACTTGGACTGCGCTCGATAACAAAATTACAAGATTGTATCGAGGCGCTATCAGTCGGGATATTCGAGAACCTTGATATAGTTGAATAATCAGTAGATAAATGGTAGTAAACGGATGTGCAAGAGTAGAGACCACGGACCGATTATTAATTATTATAAAATACTGATATTCTTGTGGAAATTCACGTCTTTGTTAAGATTTAAGTATTTAAGGCTCGATTACACCACTTTGACTTTAAGTGAGATTTAAAACTCTCTTTCTCCCTTTTTAAAGCCGAAAGAGAAAGATAAAGTTTTAAGCCTCGCTTAAAGTCAAAGTAATGTGCAATCGAAACCCAAGAATAAGAAATTGATTATATATTATTAATTTTATGATTTACTAGTTTCATAGATAATGTATATATGTTTAAAACTTAATAATACTGGATATTTATTTAAAACTGTAATTTTAATGTCTGAGTTTGATTATCAATAGAGATTGATAATTAAACTCAGACAAATCACAGTTTTAAATAAATATAGAATTTTATTGAATTTTATAACTGTTATACGATTGGATAATTGATGACAGTAATTGAGTTTTATAACCTGAGAAAAAAGTTGTAATTCTGCGGCAATATATAAGATACTATAGTATTATGAGTATGCATAATTATTTACGCGGCATTTATATGATAAAAAAATCATGAATTTAATTATGTATTATTTAAATATTTCTGTTAATAATTAACAAATTTATATCAATTGTCAATAATGATATCGTTCTTCAATTATACTGGACTTTCCGGACTTTATTGATCAATCTCTATTGATAATCAAACTCAGTCATAAAAATTTATCAAGGTCATCTCTGTTAATAGTCATATCTCGTTGGTAATTAACAAAGTAGATTTAAGAATTATGTAGCTATGTATTGGCGCGATTTACATTAAATCCAAAAATTTGAAAAGAACAATTTTAACAATTTTATTTTTAAAAAAAGCAATTTTGATGGCAATTTTATAAAAAAAAAACAATTTTAATAGCAACTTTATAAAAAAATTGAAAGAATTGCTTTATAAAAAATAGTTACTTGACATGCTTTTTAATTGGGTTTTATAAGTGTTTAAAGAAAGATTCTGAAAATATTTGTAAGAAAAAAATTAATAAAATTTTATGACTATTATGCATAAACAATAATTATAGAAATAAATATGAAAACATTTGTGCTATCATCTTTTACTGAAATACCAATTTTAAAAGTTATTAAATATATTATTTTTTTTTTCTCTTTTTAAGTGAATAATTATAAAATAATAATTAGAAAATACGTAGCTACGTATTGGTGATAGATCGCGTTCGGATACAGACCGTTTTTTGCATATGCGCAGTGAATTCATTAGTGAAGTACCGGCGATATTTTGCGCGATTTAAACATTATTGAAAATAAATGGAAAGTACTATAAATTTTGTTTATCAGTTAAATGCGTCGCGGCGCCATGTCCTGTACTTGCCATATTCTATTATATAAATGAAAAGTGAACGCTATTAATATGATAAAGCAGCTTTGTTTCTTGCATGATTAATTTCATGCGCCAAAAGCGCCAAATGCAACAGTGTTACCTCATGATTTTCGATCGAACGAGTATTGTGAAATATATGGTTCAAACAGTGTATGCATACATAGGCTGTGATCAAAGTCTCGCTACAAATGCTTTGAAGCATTTGATGGATCAATTAGAAAAAAAAATTTTACAAACTGACCAATTAAAAAACGCTTCAAAGCGTTTACAACATCGCGTTGACTACACTCCGAATCTTCTGTATGTATATTACGCGATGGTCAATTATTGCAGTAAATGATAACAAATGCAAAGTTGTAGGTTCGCTTACCAATTAAATGATTAACATTCCCACTCGTGACACTTGTTCTGTAGCTGATGAATGTTCGCCGCGTCATGTTCTGTAAATGAGAAATAAACGCTATTAATATGGCGAAACAGCTTTATTTCCCGCACTATCAATTTCGCACGTCAAGTGCGACGCGACAGCAAGCGGCGCGACGCAATGCGTGTCCTATTCTTGGCGAATACCGAATCTTATATATAATTACATGATAATTAAATATTGAAATGAGCGACGAATATAAATTTAATATAAATTTCAATTACCTCTTGATCGAATCGCGTTGCTATTTGTTTCAGAACCGGTTTATCTCGTATTCGCCGCATTTCGAAAATATGACGTAAATGTAATCAAACATGGCGAAGCGGCTCATCTCACACACGATCAACTTCGCGCGCCAAGAATGACGCGACAGCGTGGCAGCAATTAATGTGCGTCCTGCTTTTGGTGAATACCGAATCTACAATTACGCGTTTTGAAATATCATAATAAGCGACAAAACAAATTTAACGTTATCTTGATCGATTCGCGTTGCCACTCTCGGAGCCGATCCATTCCGTGTTCGCCGTCGGCGTCACTTTTGGCACATGAAGTTGATCGCGATTCGCGCGCTGGAGACGAAGCGTAAATCGCGATCAACTTCATGCGCCAAATACGACGTGATGCAACGGCGCGGTCGCGCTAAGTATACGTCTTAATTTTCGGCTGAAATATTGCGAAATACGCATGCAACTGAATTATCATTGTATAAATATTGACTATTACGCGTATATTTAAATGTTATGGGGAACTGAATATATGGCGTGGCATAATATTATTTAGATTGCAAACGATTTAAATATTTTATTCATTCTCTATATAAATCACAATGTTAATAAAGCACACAAAAGAATTATGATATATATTTATACACTCGAAAACGATTTTTAAATCTCACTTTATATGAATCAAAATTGAAAGTATTTTACACTAATATAAAGATTTAGTGCGCGTAACACGTATAGATATTAATAATATAAAATTGAATTGTTTTTATAACACATAAGACATTTTAAAAGAATGATTTAAGAGCTCTGGAGTCAAAACGAAAAATCATCGATGCAAAAAAATTCAATGTTGATAAGATTTCGGGGAAAGTGTTGATATGCATCTAAGCGACGCTTATCAATACTTAAGTATTATATACTCCTAAAATCACTCCTTATTCACGTTGAATTTTTTTACGGTTTTGCGTTTTGGCTCCGGAGCTCAAATTGGATAGAACAACTATTTTAAGGATTTTAATAATCTAACTGAAGGTAGCATGTCATAATATATAGTATGCATACTTAATATTGTGAATTACGAATAATAAAGATTATAAAGGCATTGTTGATTAAATAAGGTCATGATTAAACATTTTGCAACAATAATGGACAAAAATAAAACTAATAACGAATTTGATTGGGCTCACTCATTGCGCACTGATGCACCATCGTATATTCACAAAATAACGTAAATATATATTATATTAGGTGTTGGAATTAATTCGTAGCGTTTTACAAGTGATGGGAAGTACTTTCATTAATGTATTTTTTAATGCTCATGTGAAATAAATAACATTCTTTCATTAAAAAACGCTACGAATTAATTCCAACACCTAATAAATAAACATAGAATTAAATCGATTAAATTGTGAAATACTCAATACATTTTATTGTACTGTTAGATAAAATATGTATTTTATAATTCGAAATATTTGCATTTTATTTTTATACTCAAATTAAATTAATATACAACAGCTTTAATATGCATCAGTGCTTCCAATCAAATTCGTCATAATGCTTATTATACGAAGAAAAAGAAAATGCTTTTAGAGGATTTTATTTCCGAAAAAAAAAACTATCAAAAATACTTATCGATACGTCAGATTTAAATTAAAAGCTATCGAAAGTAAAAAGACCGGTGTGATGAATTAAATTTGGAGATTTGCTTGGTTATAAAGGCAACATCTCCTCCTCAAGGAAACTCATAACCTCTCTTGAGAAAAAGAAGCTAATAAAGCTCCTTATTTGATCGAGGAGGGTTTATGAAACATGAAATGAGGAACAAGGAATTTTCATTTCTCAAGGAAGGACTATGAATATGGGTATAAGGCTGCCAACTGTGAAATGCTAAATACGAGGCGATATTTACAGTCCGTTTTTAAAATACTGGCCATAGTCGATTCTTACATTTAAGATGGTCTTAAGTACAGTCTTAAGTCAATCCGAGGACTGTATTAATCTTAAGGCATTATTTAAGATAGTTTTAAAATAAAAACGGATTGTGAATATCGCCCCGTATTTAACGTTTCACAGTTGGCAGTTTTAGTCTCTTATCGACATTCATATACAGCAAACGAGAATGGATTGAAATGAATTGAACTGGATTCAGATTTTCAGAAAATTGATTCACAAATATTAAAATGAATAGTTTTCAATTCTGAATGCATTTTTTTCATTTATAGGAATTGCATGGAGCATATCTCTATGTCTTTCAATCTAAAAATAATATTATTAATAATAATATAAATAGCTTTTTCTGTGAAATACAAATAAACACATTGTGAATACTATTCAATTCAAAATTTTGAATAGGAAATGCAGTTTTTTCAATCCAATTGCATCCAATTGAATTTAATTGAATCCAATTGAATCCAATTAAATCCAAAAAAAAGTATTCGCTATTATATATTGGGTCATCTAAAAAGACATGTGTTGATGGTCATATATCTAGTGACAAAGTACCGCGGATACTTTTTAGATGACCCAATATATAAGAATATATGCATTCAGATAGAAAAAAAATTTCAATCCATTTTAATCCATTCTCGTTTGCTGGGTAGACAGAAATGGCGGAGATTCAGCGAGAGGTGCTTGCAAATTGCACACACCATGTTATTCCTTCCACCATGCTTAAAAGCATGGTAAAGTCTCATTTTAAAGAAAAAAAGACAGAAACAAAGAGAGTTTTAAATCTCGCTTAAAATCAAAGTAACATTGGTGCAATCGAACCTAAATGATCCACAAATTACATAATTTATATTATACTTGCTAGAGCATTTTAGCATGTCATTTAGCACTGCAATTAACATGGATTCGCATCACATCTATTTTCGCACATCTATCGATCTATTTTATCAACATCTATTTTATCATCAATACATAATTACGTAGTTCTCAAATAAAAAATAGATGTACTGGCGCTAGTGTATGGGGCGATTCGACGTCTACGTAAAACATCAGGATGGCCCCTCAGCTTAAATCAAAGGTTTTCAATGATTCTCAAGTTTTTCTGGTTATCCTGGTGAACCTGATGATGCCGGTCATCGTTGTTGCACGAGTCAAGAGCCACGAATAGTTGCGAATCCGTTGATGGGCTTATTTCGTCCTTTAGGTCAACAAAACCGTGCGAGAACCGCATTTCTGTTTTGAGCCGATCAATTTTCTCGGTGGAAATATGTGGCTAGAGGAGTGCGATAGTTTTGCTGAGCTATGCCGGGGATATTTGCCATACTATCTTCTAATAGTTTTGCCGATCTTTATCATCATCTCCCCGGTCAACCCGGTGACCGCCTCCCATGAGTTCCCCGTGTTTCGTATGCATCAGTACGATTTGCATGGAATTCCACACGGTAAGATCAGGTTTATCAGTGACAATCTATCCAAAGATCGACATCTTGATTCTCAAAGAAACGCACTTGTGATAATACTTATTAGGTTGCCGAAGCGCACCCATTTCCTTGGAGGCGAGGTCTCTAGCTGGTTGGAGTACCTCTAGACACTGCGTCGTTGCGAAAATACTGGATATTACACCGTCTGTCTTCCAGTCCATTAGAAGTAAAGCTGGTGCGTTAGTGATTGTTTTACCCAAGAAAATAAGTGAACTTACGACGGAGGAAAAGCAAGTTAGTAATAGGATTAACACTTTACTGTATTCTAAAATATTTATTCTAAAATAAGGATGTAAATAGGCTAAGCGCTTTTTTTTTTTTTGAAACAGTTCTAAGGTCTCTTCTTTTTAGTTAAACTTCTTGCACAGTTCATCTTTTTCTTTCTAATGTGAAATTACAAAAAGCTTACCTAAAGAGAACAGGCTTATAGTATATATGTACTAGTGCAATAAGGTGAAATAAAACGAATATAGTCTTTCATTTCACTTATTAGACCAATGTAAAGGTTCAGAACTTTGAAAAAAACAGTCCTTATAAATTTTTGTTTATTATAAGTTAAAGTAAATTAATGATATATTAATTTTAGCACATTATGAGTCTAGAAGAGTCGATGATGTATGGTTCTGAGACGATGATACCAGTGTACTTTGCACCATGGCATTCAGAGCTTCAAATAATTTTAGATGATATCGCGGGTGGTTTTATCACGGATGAAAAGACTGGTGCAGCAGCAGAAGCTATATACAATTCAATTTCAGCTAGTGGTTACCAAGTGGTAGTAACCACTGGACAGGCACTTCCTAAAACAGAAGTTAAAGTTGCCACGTTGCATGGTAAATTAACTGGAACTGGTACCGAAGAGAAATTACCTACCATAGCAATAGTGACATATTACGATAGTACTGGTGTGGCACCTGTAAGTAAAATGAGCCTATCACTATTTCTTATATCATTTATGATATTTGTAAGTTTGATAGATACGCTTATGTATATGGTGCTATTGTAGGAATTGTCATTCGGCGCGGACAGTAATGCTTCCGGTGTAGCTATGCTACTTGAAATAGCGAGATTGTTCGCTGCTTTATACTCCACTGGTCGCACAAGACCACAATATAATCTCGTTTTTATCACAACTGGAGCTGGTAAATTAAATTATCAAGGTAGTAAGAAATGGTTGGAAGATCAATTGGATGGGGTTGAAGGTTCTGTTATACAGGTAATCTAATTATAATATTAATGTTTATGAATAATTTTTTCATTTATTTTTATTAATATTATAATTATAAATTGTCTATAATATAATTAATATTTGAAAACATTTTTAGGATGCAGCTTATGTAATATGCCTTGATACAGTTTCCGCTAGCAATAATTTATATGTGCATGTGTCGAAACCACCTAAGGAGAATTCATCGGGTGGTTTGTTTTACAAAGAACTTAAAACCGTTTCGCAATCATTCAACACTGTCAATGTTGATGGTGTGCATAAAAAGATAAATCTTGCAGAAGAGACATTAGCTTGGGAACACGAAAGATACAGCATTCGAAGATTGCCAGCTGCTACTTTATCTACATTAAAAAGTCATGAAGATTCAACTCGAACTACTATATTAGATGTCTCTAAAGAAGGACAAGTAGACAGATTATATAAGCATACCCAAATTGTATCGGAAGCATTGGCACGTCATATATATAACTTAAGTTCTAGTCAAATATTTGCTGGTCCATTGGTACGTTTATTACTATAAACTTTTTATGTTCTTGGCCATATTATCTTTTTATTTTAAATATAAAAAAAGAAAATATTGGAATATTAAAAAAATATTATAATTAAAAAATAATTGCATAATTCTAATTTGTCACGCACGCACGCACACATGCACACACACACACATGCACACACACACACACACATTTATTTAATTAAGTACTATTGAATATTATTTATGCAATGTATGCTTCCAAATACAATAATTGATCTAACTTTCTTTACAGGATGTATCAAAAGAATCACTCTCTTTATGGTTTAATTATTTTGCTTCTCAACCAAGAGCAGCATCATTATTAGCAGATAAAAATAATTTACTAGTTGGTACTTTGAAAGAAGCAATGGCGAGATATTTAGGGGATGTGAAAGTTACTTTTCACACTCCTGATAAACAAGATCCAGAATTCGTGTTTTATGATGTTACAAAAGCAACTCTGAATGTATATAGGTAAAGTATATTTTTTATATATATATTTATTCATAATACAATTTATGACACTGATTATGTAATATGTAATCGATTTTTATTTTATTTGCAGTGTGAAACCAGCTGTATTTGATCTCTTTCTTACTATCGGCATAAGTTTATACTTGGGAATATTGTACATGATTGTGCATAATTTTCCACATGCTTATGCTCTGGCAACGCGACTTTCAGCAAAGAGCAAGACGACGTGAATCTTATTTTGTATTTACAAACATAGAAACCTGAGCCTTTTTTGAATATCAATATCCAGTAATGTTGAATAATCGATTTATATTGTAAGAAAGTTGACTAGTTCTTAAATAATTTCCTCTAAAATATTCCAAATCTATTATATACTTATGCGTATTTATAAGTATTTGCTAGGGGAAAGTTAAATCCAAGTATATATTTATTTGTATGTGTGTATATATTTATTTCATGAATTTTTAATTATAAAATAACTATAGGGATTACGCGTATTTATAATTTTTGACTATAAACACATGGACTGCTAGTCCCTCATTTTTGCTATAGGAAATGCATACTCTATCGAACTGAAGTTAGCTGAAGATTGTTAGAATCCGCCTCGAACAGTAAAAACTGGCAAGTTCAAATGCGAAAATTGCCATACTTTTTGTAATAAGCACCGTTACTAACTGTTCTTCTTTTTCTTCTTTTGTTTTCCCCTTATTTGGTTTTCCGACTCAAGTACAGAGAGTCACAGTACCATGCAAATTAATGGATTCTAAAATCCGTTGAATAGTCTTCTCGAGAAGCAGAGTTTACTGACCGTTACACATCGTATACGTGCATATACTATAATCAAAGCTTTCCACTCCCGCAGAAAATTACTGTCGGGACAGAGCCTAATCTTCCAGCTTGGCGACACATCTGAAGTTGGCAGTCCATGTGTTTATAGTCAGAGTTTATAATGCTCATAGCACGTCGCCTTTATTAACTACTTCCAGCAATAACAAACACGGAGAAAAATTAGATTTTCTTAATAATTAAGTGATGTGAAAAGTGATAAAAACAGTTATGAACGATCAAATAATGAAATATTAGACTACAAGTGAGAATGTAAAAATTGGAAAATTTGTTATATGGAAATACATAAATAGTTATAAAATCTAATGTAACATATCTAATAACTTAAGGTCTGTATTTATCAAAGATATGATAGTAACCATTGATTTTAACGTTCTAGAACATGAACTAGAAATAAACTCAATTTTTGTTTTAATGATTAAAAAAAAATGAAATTTTTTGATCTCATGTATTTAATTTATTGTTGTATATATAAAAACATATTTATAGAAAAAGAGAATATAGGAAAAACCTAATTTCATGACAGATAAATATATGTATACCATATATATTAAAAAAATATATACACATATATATAAGTACAACCAAGAAGAATAGAAAGTATTTCAACTTCAATTTCAATTAACTTTAATTTTAATGGAATGTTGAAGAAGGGAATGGGATGTATAAAAATTTTCTTTGTATTTTTAAAATTTGTACAAAGTTTACTTTTTGGTTGATCTGTAGTATAGAAATAAAATTTTCAACTTTATAATTTACTTTTAAATTCTTCCTATTAATACAAATAATTTACGAACTGCGACAATAATTTTTTTATTTTAATCTTTAACATGAAATGAATGTTTTGACCAAGTATTATTCATAATCACTTCTGCTATGGAATTTAGAATATGCGATATGTTAAAGAATGGAGTACTTAATATGTGTTATTATAAATTATAATAAAATACTATAAATCAAATAAATAAATATAAAAATATAAATGGGAATTAAGAAATTTAAAATTATTTCAGAACGATAAGAATGAAATATATATAAATTGAGAATAAATTTTCTGTTTAAAATTTTTTATTTTATATATATATATAATATGTATGTATATACATATGTGTATATGTTATATATGCCCTGTTAATATATCGATTTATTCCTTAGAGCTAAAAAGAGATAAAAAAATCACAAAATATTTAAATTCGATGAAAATTTTGCGTTTCTTAGAATCTGCAATTTTATAGTATTAGATCGCTATTTCATTTGTTGTGTTTTTGTCATGATAAATTTTTCAAACCTATTGATTGGCTATAGGATGGATAGATCCGAGGACTTCTCTGTCCTAGACACATTTGTCGTACGACAAAAACACAAATGAAACAGCACTCTGATATAAGATATATTTTTAAAAAATTTACTGATAAAATCACATTGGAAAATAATAATTGAAATTATTTAATAGATCCATTTAGAGTTCTTTATTTTTGTGTCATTATCTATAAAGATATTTATACTAGTCTACTGAAAAAAGCACTGCGTCTTGTTTAATTCATTCAGATATCCTTGACGTGATATGTTACTGCATCTGAAGTGTAAAACCGGTTTGACTATTTTAAGACCATTCTATGGCATTTTTTCATCTCTAAATGTATCAGTTACCTGCCTGTATCTAAGTCCAAAGTACTGGATTCTGCGTGTAATATGTACAACAATTTTAAAAGTACGTTTATTTTTATAACTCATTTGCAAAATAGTATTTAAAACAATTGTTTAACTTAATTTTTCGTGTAGTTTTCAAATTTCACGATGTTAGACAGAGTACTAGCAGGACAAAGAGTTCTTTAGTTGCTTGCATAGAATCTGAATTAGCAACTATAGTCAAAGCTGGTACATGGAAAAATGAGCGCATAATTGCTTCGCCTCAACGAAAGGAAATCATATTATCAAATGGGAAGAAAGCGCTCAATTTTTGTGCCAATAATTATCTGGGTCTAGCGGTAAGACGGAAATAATGAATCAATACTAGCAATTAACACTAACAAACGCGCAATATGAAATTTTGCTAAATAAAAGAATATAAATGTATTTTTATAAAAAATGGATGACGCGAGATTTCATTAAATGTAGGATAATAAGGATGTCATCAATGCAGCAAAGATTGCATTGGATAAATATGGTGCTGGTTTGAGTTCCGTAAGATTTATATGCGGGACACAGGAGATACATGTCGAATTAGAGAAAAAAATTGCCAAATTTCATGGCAGGGAGGATACGATTCTTTATGCGTCTTGCTTTGACGCGAATGCTGGTATCTTTGAAACTTTATTAACTACCGACGACGCGGTAATAAGTGATGAGCTAAATCATGCGTCTATTATTGATGGGATACGATTGTGCAAAGCAAAAAGATACAGGTAAATTTTGTTAAGATTAGTCAACCAAATTTTTCGGTTACTGTTGATTCGATCTGTTAAGCTATTCTCTTTTCATTCGCAATTTCAAGATATAAACACAGAGATATGACGGATTTGGAGAATAAACTTCAAGAAAATAAGTCAGCACGATTGCGTCTTATTGCAACTGATGGAGTATTTTCTATGGATGGTACTGTTGCACCATTATCGAAAATAATCGAGCTTGCAAAAAAATATGACGCTATCACATTCGTAGACGATTGCCATGCCACTGGATTTTTTGGTAAAACCGGCAGGTATCTGCAAAATCTCACATCTGCTTACGATTGATATTGTTCTCCGATTTAATTTCATTTAATTTCATTGCGATTCAGAGGTACAGAAGAATATTTTGATCATCTGGGAGACATTGACATCATTAATTCTACGTTAGGAAAGGCTCTTGGAGGAGCGGCAGGTGGTTATACGACTAGTAAAAAAGAGATTGTAAGTTTGCTAAGACAAAGAAGTAGACCATATCTGTTCTCAAATTCAATACCTCCATCTGTAGTTGCATCGGCAATTAAGGTAAAGTGTTGTGTATCATATAACTTATATATATAATTACTCAGCGTTCCTGTAAACAGTATGCATTATCTTAAAACATTGAAACATTTATAATTTAAATTAACATAACGTTACTAGTAGGTGATGGATCTTGTAATGGATAACACAAAGTTTTTGAATCGTTTAGCAAGCAATACTAAGCATTTCAGAAATGCGATGACCATGGCTGGCTTCACTATTAGTGGCGATAATCACCCTATTTGTCCTGTGATGTTAGGTGATGCAAAATTAGCAACAACATTTGCTGATAAAATGATGGGTATGTATATATTTTCATATAAATTATAAAATCTTTTCATATAAATTATAGAGTCTAAAGGAATAAACTATCAATGACAAAATATACAACAGCTATCATGTTGTGTTATTAAAGTTTTATAATTTATTCTGTCACATTGTACGAAAATGGTTTTTATAGAAAAAGGAATTTACGTCATTGGATTCAGCTATCCTGTAGTACCAAAAGATAAAGCAAGAATACGTGTTCAGATTAGCGCAGCGCATTCGACTGAAGATATAGATCGTGCTGTGAATGCTTTCATACAAATTGGAAAAGAACTTGCGGTAATTTAATAAATATATTTTTGATAACAGCATCGATAAGAATATCTCGTTGGTAACAATACAGAAAAACTGAATGATTGATTTCAATATGCTAAATGATAAGTTTCAGTTTCTCCAATATGCATTCTGTTTCATTATATAAATAAATAAATCGTAATTTTAATGCTATGTGTTTAAACTGATTTGTATTATACAAATTAGATATTGCAAATATATAGTGCATGCGAATGTAACATTGAATTTATTAACATGTGCAATAACAAATATTTTAATCGAGCAGTATATTAAAGGTGTACCTTTTTTTATACAAATTTCCAACGCGCGAGGTTGCAAGTGTATAAAAACCTTGAATTAAGTGTAAAGTGTTATATTGTTATTAAACATTTATTACATAAATGCTAAGGTTTGTACGGTCTAACGAGATTTTCCGAAAATTCCCTGACCTGTTGAACTCCTCGTACTTCCCTTTCTAATAACGGAAGCTTTGTAACGTGAAAATCCTCGTAAAGATCCATTATCTTAAAAGGAAAAAAACATTTAATTTATCTTTCGAGAATTTTATCTTGTACTTTACCTGATTTGTGGTTTGACAAAATGATAAATATAAAATATTATTAAAATTTAAAAAAAAACTTCAAAAATAATAAATTTCAATAATATCACTCGTAAATACAACATTAGTTACCTGATCTAAATATTTATCTTGAATTTTATGCCTTGCAAGACACAGCCGACAGGGAGTATCTCCTTCTTTTAAAAATAATAGTTGGTTCACTACAATATTATGGGTATCAATACCATATTTTGTTAATTCTTGTACAAGTCGTTCTGTCTCATAAAGCGACAAAAATTCTGCTATGCAAACACATATAAAAGTCGTTTGATCAGGATTTCTAAACTGTTCGTTAACTTGCTGAATGACTGCAAGCATATCTTCCATTTTACTAGAGAATGTATCCACATTAAAATCCGTTAATCCCAACAATGAACTTATCTATAATAGAAAAATCTTTTTTCAATTTAAATAATACAGGAACAATATTTGATATACTTGATAAATATATATACTTGATTAAGTGTATATTAATTTTTTTTAGATCAAATAATGGACTAATTCTAACTTGTGTGATAAAGGGACTAATCTTCATTTTTAAACGCATCAATTTTCCCAATCCTTTTTCAATCACTTGTGGAAACGATAGTAGCCTTAACGTATGCCCAGTAGGTGCAGTATCAAACACCACAACAGAAAAATTCATTCCTTTTACAAGCCTAGAATCATTATATAAGAATATCAAAATAAAAAACGAAAATAGAAAATAGATTTCAGATGTATCTGTGATTTTAGTTCACTACAAAGAGAGCTTATTATATTATTAGTTTCATAAAAATTGAGAAATATTAAAACATTGTAAATTTACTTCATAACTTCCGCATAACTCATTGCCTCATCTATACCAGGAAATGCACTGACAATTTCATGCATAACATTTTTACTTAATTTCATTGCTTCTCCTCCTGAAACTGTACATGATATGTCTAATGTATTTAATATAATAGACACTATATAACTATAATATGTGTATAACATAGTAGAAAATTTCTTTAAAACTTTGCAAGTAATATATTATTTCTTTTACTTCAACTGCATAGCAATTATTGCAATAGTTATTACTATATATCATTTTATTTATGTATTAATTTTAATTATATATTTTATATATTTTGTTCCAATATTTGATAAATTATGTTTTTATTATTCATAATTCTTAACAAAACTGTTTATCTAAAATGACTTATAGATGTTGGACCGAAGTAAAAGTGTTTCAAAGACAAACCTGTTTCACTGTCAAAATATTCTTCTGGTAATTCTGTAATGCCAACATTAGGGTCGACCTCCATTGCAAATAAATTATCAAAACTTTTCACCTTAGTAGGTACTTTGCTAAATTTCTGATCAAATGCATCAGAAATATTGTGCGCTGGATCTGTAGATATAATAAGTACACTTTCCCTAACTTTGGACAGCTGTACTGCCAGGGAACAACTGCAAAACAAAGATTTAGATTAGTCTAACTTTTTTATTTAAAGAGCAGCAGATATATCTTAGATACATAGTACAAAAACATTTATTACTTTATTATAAGAGAAATCCATAAAAAAGTAATCAAATTTAAAGAAAAATCTAATTGATTTATTGCAGAATATTTTTCATAATTTTATAAAAAAAAGAAGAGGTTTATAAGAATATTT
>NW_011627527.1:0-27159 GCF_000204515.1 Acromyrmex echinatior | reverse complement strand
TATATATAAATATTATATAAAATTATATAATTATATACACATAATAACTTTATTAAGTACAATGACATGACAGAAAATAAAATAAAATTAATGGACGCAATTGCACACAGAAGACGAGATTGCAGCTGATATGCTGATTTGATGAGAACATACTCATTAAACGGGATTTTTTATTGATTCCCATCATCGGGATTGACTAATATGATATTTCCAGGTTATGTATACCTGCAGGTTGTCTTTCCGACTCCGCCTTTGCCACCCACGAATATCCATCGTAAAGAATGTTGTTCGATCACGTTCCTGATGGAGGGTTCGTACTCCTCCATCGTCTCCTTCTCGGCAGTACTCATGTGTTAATGATGATAATGCGTAACACTGGGAGAAATTTAGTACATAATTCTTAATAATCGTCGCGTATGGTCGCGTAGCGTGTATATACACAAGGAAAAATATGAAAGTGAAAAGCACAATCCTATACTAATAAAGCTCGCGCACAACGTGGCGCGTCATTGAATTGCCAAGATGTGTTCGTCACAATTACACTTTCTGCACTCGTATATTTCTTGTTTTCTCTCTCTTTTTTCTTTCTTTCTCTCTTTCTTTTTCCTTTCAAAATATGTGAGCGTGTATAAGTTCCATTGTTAAAAAAATGTAGCAAAGAAACGCAGCTTTTCGAAATTGTATTTATGACTTCTATTCTGATTTACTATTTAATATAACTTATTATTATTATTATTATTATTCATTATTAATATTAATTAACAACTATGTTATTAATTACCCATACAGCACAGAAAGATTGCAGAAACATTGCTAAATGATTTCACTGAAACATTACAATATTGCATGATGGTGCAATTTGCGAAACGTTGCTGAATCATTGGTGCAAAATTCCAACAATATTAAGATGTCCGCTTTTTGTTATATTGCAACAAAATGTTCCA
Organism: Acromyrmex echinatior; assembly: GCF_000204515.1. The sequence continues at coordinate 26,215 of NW_011627527.1, read as the reverse complement.
ATATTGCAATGTAATGTATTTGGATAAATTTTTTACTAAGCTCTCTAAAATGAAAACTATTTCTATACATATATCTCACTTTAATTTTTCTACAAATCACATTTCTAGTGATATGTGCTTTCCAAAAGCAATTTTTTATGATAAAATATTCCAATAAATATAGTATTAATAGTGATATGTGCTTTCCAAAAGCAATTTTTTATGATAAAGCCATAAAATATTCCAATAAATATAGTATTAATTTAAAGGATAAATTTATTCGTAAGGATAAAGTATGTATGTGCGTGCCCCAAACAAACTACACAAATATTATCCACATTAATAGAACCCCTGGCTAAATATCGGTCTTTTTCCTGTTACTAAAAAAAAGTTTGGTATTCAGAGAACAAGTTTTGTGCGTTACTCGATTTGTATATATATTCTTCTCGATTTGTATATATTCTCAGAGCAACAAATGACCCAAAGTGTGTACAGAGTGTATATTTTCTGTAACTAAAAAAGTTTTTTTTTTTCTTTAAAACTTCAATTAATTCTCGGTTGTATTGCGAGAATATTTCGCGAATTATTAAAAAAACAATTTAACAAATTAAAACAAATATATTAGCCTTTAATAAACATGATTTTTGATATCTTTGTTCTAAATATTGTTAATAATATTATATATTATGTTGTCTGTAATGTAAATAAAGAACATTTTCCTAACATAAATTATAAATTTTTTTAACACAATAGCAATAATAAAATCCATTGTTTTAAAATGTAAATGCAATATATCTTCAATTTATAGCCATTTATGTATATTAAAAAAAATATCATTTTTAAGTTACTCAATAACTAAACTTTTTGGACAGCCGACACTTGAACTATTTTTTTGTCTTGTAGTTTGGAATGTTAATTTTAAGATACTGAACCATACTTTTCTTTTAAACATTTTTGTTTCAAAGTTTTATATTTTTATATGAAACAGTAATGCAATTTTATTTAGATTAACTATATTTAGTTACAACAATTTATCTACAATTTGTTATGAATAACTGCACAAATACTTTTTAAAAACGTCAAAATATATGTAAAAATTGTTTAATAATTTATATATAGGTATACTTGTAAAAGTGAAAATTTAGCTAAGACACGTATGACCGAACGTGTGTATTAAGAGTAGTCAAAACTAACGTGAGTAAGGATTAAATTCAATTTAAGGACACTTTATTATAATTCTTATAATACTAAATAATCAATTTTTTCAAAATTTTTCAGATATTATACGTATACATTTATTATATATGCATCTGAGAAAGAAAAGTAATTTTTTACGTTTCATTGTCTGAATTTTCACCTTCTAGAAGTTTCATTTATGCTTTTGTCATTTCTCCTTCACATTCGACTTACACTCAGATTTTTGTTTTCATTTCTAGTTTAGAATTTCTATTAGTCTTTCATTAATTAGATAAGATTTTGGAGCCATCTAAAAATATATTCAAGATAATAATTTAAGTATAAAATCGAACTACAAATACTTAAAATATTTATATAAATTTTATGAACAGTTTAAAAAGTGTTCCATCAACATAATCATTCTTTCCTTCTATTAGATATCTCGATATTCGATATATCAAATGCAGAAAAACTATCGAACGGTCAACAATGTCGAGTATCGAGAACTAGACCGCGCGATTATCAGCAATCGTGCGGCGGGATCGATTGGGAATCGGAATCCACCTCTTCCTCTCTGGTCTAAGTAAATAGTTCGTAGCCTGTATCGGTCTGTAGTGTCTGTCAGTGTCTACATTGTATCGCGATGAATTCGTAGCGGCAACGACTACGTCTTGAAGATATGGTGTCGTGCATCGTAGAGATCGAGTGGATGTGAAAACGAAGAGAACGCTGTTATTCAACGTCGTGATTTTCATTGAAGTAAACGCGACGCGCGCAATTGGAAGGCATGCCGCAATTTCACAAGATCGAGATTAACAGGACGGAATGGGAGGTACCGGAACGGTATCAATTGCTCACTCCCGTGGGTTCGGGCGCCTATGGTCAAGTCTGGTAAGTGACACAACATCGTTAGCAGAGAACGACGTTGGAACAATCATCACCTGATGTTACATGCGCGCGCGCGCGCGCGCGAGAAGAACCTTGACGATATACGTATTTGACAGAGACTGCCAAGAGACTCTTGATTAAAGCCCAATTCCACTAATGTAAGATTAACTTTAATCTCGATTTAACTCTTATTGATTTTGTACTGTTTATCTTTTTCTAATTCTAAGAAAACCGAGATTAAAGTTAATCTTACATTGGTGGAATTAGACTTTAGTCAAGATTCCCTTGGAAGTCTTAAATATAACTATATACGTATATCACCAACTCTTACTATTTATCTTTTTCTAATTCTTAGAATTAAAATTAGAAAAAGATAAACAGTAAAAGCTAAACTGAGATTAAAGTTAATCTACATTGGTGAAACAGAGCCTAAGTCACAACAAAATTCTCTGATTTTGTTAATCTTTTCCTTTAAACTTATTTTGCGTCACAATGTGTAGTTCTGATACATTCAATTTAATTAGTCTGACAAGAGAATATTCTAGATTGTAAGTAATATAAAAAAAAACTAATATCAGTAAAAAGATAACATTTAAAACAGATATTCTAAATGGTTAAATCTTAGGAATTCTACGGATTCTGTATCTGACTTAGGCCTGATTGCACCCACGTTACTTTGACTTTAAGCAAGGCTTAAAACTCTCTGTCTCTACCTCTTTTTCGCTTTAACGCTTAAACGAGATAGAGAGAATTTTAAGTCTTGCTTAAAGACAAAGTAACGTTGGTGCAACCAGGCCTTAGGCTGAAACATGTTTGGTCATATGTTAACTCAGACACAAAATATCTCGAAAACAATGCATTTTTTTTAGATACTTCAAAAAGATATTTCAAATAGAAGTTGTAGAGTTTGGAGAAGGTCATGAGCTAATTAGATATTAGATATTAGATATTATTATTATTATAGATCCAGAGGTCACTTTGTACCCCAAAAAAATCAACCTGAGTTTTATTATAAGTAGCTTATCTAATAACCAATTCAAACTGTATAACTTTTATCTGAAATATTTTTTATCAATGCATTGTTTTCGAGATATTGTGTCTAAGTTAAAATAACCAAACATGTTTCAGCTCAAGTTAAGGATAAAATTCTAGGATCTCAATATTTAACCATCTAGAATATTTATTTCAAACATGATTTTTCGATTAGAAGGTAAGTTTTTTGTTATGCAATTTAGAACGTCCTTTGGTGAGATTTAATTTGATTATATGTATATTTTTGTAATTTATACCTAATTCAGATATCACAATTTTATTATAAAAATGTTCCTTTGCAGTTCTCGTCTACCCATTTTCATTAATAAAGATTAACTTTAATCTTGATATAATACAATTGACTTTTCAGTTTTTTCTAGTTCTAATATCTGTATTACACTAGTGATAGAAGATTATGTCTATGTTTACGTCTCTTGATTTATTGCAAAAAGAAGCTGTTGGCCAACAGCTTGCTTTGCTTTCTTTCGCAATCTCCAATCGCTAGTGCGATAAGATGTGGTACCAATTAATATCAGATTAATTCTCATTTTAATTTAATGTAATCTTTTTCTAATTATAACAATTAAAAAGATGAACACTATTAAATTAAACCGCGATTAAAGTTAATCTTAATGGCCTAGTTAAGTTGATAGAAACGGCTCATTTCTACCAATGTAGTCTAATTTTAATCTCGGTTCAACTAACTCTTCATCTTTTTCTAGTTCTAAGAATTAGAAAAAAAAAAAGAAAAGTAAATTGAATCGAGATTAAAGTTAATCTATATTGATAGAAACGAGCTATTTCTAATTCTAAGAATTAGAAAAAAATAGAAGAGTAAATAAAACTTAGATTAAAATTAATGCACGTTGATAGACAAATGGACGTAAGTTGCAAAAAAATTCTTCATTCTTGTTGATTTTGTTTTTTGGATTTGTTTACAATGCAATGCTTGGTTTTGACAGTGAGATATTTTAATTTGATTTAATATTTTTGTAATTTATATCTAATGCTTCAGGTACAAATTTTGTAATTTTAAATTTTGTAATTTATTATAAAAATCTTTTTTGAAGCTTTCTTCTTGTGCCTTATGCAGTTTATTATTAGGTGTTGGAATTAATTCGTAGCGTTTTACAAGTGATGGGAAGTACTTTCATTAATGTATTTTTTAATGCTCATGTGAAATAAATAACATTCTTTCATTAAAAAACGCTACGAATTAATTCCAACACCTAATAACTGTTGATCAGGAAATCGTGATCGATTGACAGTCAAATGGAAAGTTGCTGGAACAAACAACGTTTCATGATACTAAAATCGTGAATCGATCGCAACCTTGACGTTTACATTTTTGGCGTTAGCGTGGCAAGATCGCGTGATTATTCTCTGTCGTAAAGAACGGCTGAAATATAATTATTGCGGGGGTGTTAATTCCGAGAATTTTATGCACGCGTCTCGCACTTTCATGAAAATAAGCTTAGAATGATATTTGTCATACGATGTTATTGAGAAGTAATGCTAATAATGCAAAATCTCATTTGTTCAAGATTTAAACTAGATTTCTGTTTTTTTTTGTTTTCCAATAAATGCAGTTTATTGTAATGCTTCAAATCGTGCTAATAAAGAGAATCGTGCTAATAAGCAGAATCGTGTTGATAAAAAAAAATAATAATATTTTAAAAATAATAATATATATTTTATTTCAGTTCAGCAGTGGATACAACTACTGGGCAAAAGGTGGCGATTAAAAAATTAGCCAGGCCATTTCAGTCAGCTGTGCACGCAAAACGCACGTACAGAGAATTACGTATGTTAAAACATATGAATCATGAAAATGTGAGTAAACACAATTATCAAGACATTTTGACTATTGACCACTTAATGTTATAAATGCTTTGAAGTATTCTTTGATAAGATAATTAGTACCAATTTTTTTTATTGTTAAAAAAATGCTTTGAAGCATTTATAGATTTAAGTGGATTGCATTCTTGTAATCAAGCCCTGTTTGTAGTTAATCTTAAAGATATGCGTTGTTCTCTTATAGGTAATAGGACTGTTAGATGTATTCCATCCGTCTTCATCTTTGGAAGATTTTCAACATGTGTAAGTATCATATTTGTCATGTGAGATTAATCTTACTTTATTCATATTTTAATTATGTTATTTATTTATACAGATACCTAGTCACACATCTAATGGGCGCCGACTTGAATAACATTGTCAGAACGCAAAAGCTTTCTGATGATCATGTGCAATTTCTTGTTTATCAGATTCTCCGTGGTTTGAAATATATTCATTCTGCAGGAATCATACATAGGGTACGATCGTGCACCACATATATTTATACAAAATATTAAAAATATATAGAAGCACTTCCTCACAGATTTAATCAATAGGACTTGAAGCCATCTAACATAGCGGTTAATGAGGATTGTGAATTGAAAATATTGGATTTTGGCTTGGCCAGGCCAACAGAGAACGAGATGACCGGCTATGTTGCTACTAGGTGGTATAGAGCGCCTGAAATTATGCTTAATTGGATGCATTACAATCAAACAGGTCAGTAATTATATTAGAGGGAGAAAAAAAAGAATGAGAGAGAGAGAGAGAGAGAGAGAGAGAGAGAGAAAGATAGCGATATATATCTTATCTGCTTTATCTTATACGTTATGATACATAAATCGTATAATGCTATAACATTATTATTGTACATTTTAGTTGACATTTGGTCAGTTGGATGTATTATGGCAGAACTATTAACTGGAAGAACATTATTTCCTGGAACAGATCGTATCCTTGTCATTATTGATGTTTTTGTTGTATTACTTTAATTCAGTCTTTTATTTTCATCTTTTTCTCTTAAAGTATATGATAGATATATGTTTTTAACACAAACTCATTAATCAGTTTTGACAAATATTTCCATTTATCTCGTCTAGTTGCAATGTCCTTTAAATATGCTTTTTGCTAAGGATCTATTGTAACTGATATCCCATAGCTGCGTTGAACTCTTAAATCTAATATCATTGCATATATTCTGCTTAACATGCTTTTAGAAAGCCATTTGCTTACACTTTGCATCATAGATCTAAAAGTTGTCTGCAGATTCAGCATGAGTAAAATATAAAAATTTTATAAATAAGAATATTAATGATATATTTAGAATATGTAGCATATTGCTAAAAATAATAATAGATATTTTTAACAAAGGGGATATTTAGTGTTTTTAAAGAAAAATATAGTGGAGCCTTAGCAAGAGCAGATATTCATCAACTGAATTTAATTATGGAAATTTTGGGTACTCCACGAGATGAGTTTATGAAAAAAATATCGTCAGAATCGGTAAGTTTTAATTATTTTACCGTAATTACTTTATCTACAGCATGAAATATGCACGTTTATACATTTTACATAAAATGTGAATTATGTTTGATCTTTTCTTTTTCTTGTTAACATGTAAAATAAATAATGAAAATGAATATTACATCTTGGCAAATTCTTGGATTTAACATTGACGTAGTATTTAATATAATGCTCTAGTAACAAATAATCTGTACTTTGATAAGTTATATTTATAGATAACAATAATTAAAAATAGTGTATATTTACATATAATTACTAAATGAGAAAATTTCAAGTAATGTAGATTTCAAGTTCAAAGTTGTAACATAAAGTATGCCTTAACAGATACTAAATGAAAAATTTTCAAGCAACGTAGATTTTAAGTACAAAGTTGTAACATATAGTATAACAAAAAAAGGTTTAAATTGTTCATGAAATTTAATATATGCAAATATAGCGTATTGATGAAATATAGTGTATAAAGTTAAATTTTTCACATTTGATGTCTATTTAAAGCTGTAATTCACGCTGCTTTATAACAAGTATGCAGCTTGCTTTAAATGCAATTACTTGCAAATCGTGGGAATGGTTTTATGTATTTAGCGTTAATAAAATTACTTTTTAATTATTATTTAATTAATAACTGCTTTTCCAAACATACCTTAACCATAAACAGACATTGATCATCTAACACGAGTGTTAGTACTCTGTGGTACACCCACAGAAGAAACATTAAGCAAAATTACTAGCCAAGAGGTAAATTTGTTTTTTAAATCTACATATATATTAAACTTTGTATTAAAACTTAAAATGTAATTATTATGCGTACGTAAAAGAAATACAAATGTGTACTTTTTGAAACTAAGTTTTGACTCAATTTGATATCTAATATATAGTATATATGTTTATATAATTTATTTATAATGCTTCAGATTATATTAGGCGTTGGAATTAATTCGTAGCGTTTTACAAGTGATGGGAAGTACTTTCATTAATGTATTTTTTAATGCTCATGTGAAATAAATAACATTCTTTCATTAAAAAACGCTACGAATTAATTCCAACACCTAATATAATTCATAATTTTACTATAATATTATTATAAAAATGTTAATTTAAAATTTTTGGAAGATTTATATAAAAATAAAGAAATATGAAATATAGAGAAAGTATAATATATAGTGTAATATATAGTATACATGTGCAGGATATAATTTAATTTATATAAATGACGTTATAATTTTTTTATCATAATTGAATTATTGTTATAGGCTAGAAATTATATTCAGAGTTTACCACCGTTAAAAAAAAAAAATTTCAAAGATGTGTTTCGTGGGGCTAATCCATTAGGTAATTCAAAAAATATCTGGTAATTTATATCGATTTGTCGAACATTGCATGTAGAATCATATCGAATTTTTGTCTAGCTATTGATTTGCTGGAATTGATGTTGGAATTGGATGCAGAAAAAAGGATTACAGCGGAACAGGCTTTAGCACATCCATATCTTGCACAATATGCGGATCCAACTGACGAACCTGTTTCTCTACCATATGATCAGAGTTTCGAAGATATGGATCTTCCAGTAGAGAAATGGAAAGGTAATGCATTTTACTAATGTCTGTTTTAATTTAAAGCCTCACATTGGGTAATGGTTATTGTCACTTATAGAACTTGTGTACCATGAGGTTGTAAACTTCGTCCCACAGCAGCTACCTACATTGTCTTCAACAATTGAAACGACTTCTTAAGAACAACTTCTTAAAAATAATTATAACGCGTGTAATATAGATTTAAGCACAGTAAGATACAATAATATAGATTAACAATAGATGATCATGAGTGAAAAATATACATTATGTATAATTGTTCTATACGAAAATAATATTGTATATATAATTTATAAATAACATAGTATATCAAGTAGTCGAGCTAATTTCTAGAAGATAGGATATATATTTTTGTCGAAAAGAAAACTATAAACCCGCTTAAACGGTTAATTATGTAACTCAGTTATCAGTTGATTGTCAATAATGTCTATTACACAACAATTTTGTTGTGTATACATTTTTTTAGTTATTTTATTAAGTATCCATTCTCTTAATCCGTGAAAGAGATCATTATGCAATTAATTGATTTTATAAAATATTTGATTATCATATATAAATTATGATGAACCTTGCCATATGATACAATCAAAAATATATAGTATCAAATATATATACATATATATAACATTTATACTTAAACACATATAATAATATTAATTGTAGTACTTATTATTTTTAATTATGCTACTACTAAATCAAAAAGCAATATTTGTAACTATAAATCCGCCCGCATTTTTCAAACTTTAACAAAACGACCACTTATTCGCTAAAATCTAAGAAAATAAATTCCTACTGCATAGAGAAAACATAAATTGTAGCAATAAAATAGAACATACGAGACGATTTTGTTATAAATTAGGAATTGCATACTTGATGAACAGCAAAAGATATTTTGTCATGTAAACATAAAATATAAAATTTACAAAACAAATGGACAATTTATATTTATATTACTAATGTGTGATACGAAAAAAGAAATATGTACGAAAATATATTTGAAATTGATGAGATTTAACACCTCATTTCCATTCTAAACCTGTCATTTATTTTGTAATGATGCACATATACATTGCATCCTTCATCTTTTTCTTCTTTTTCTAAATTTCTATGTATTTGTAATCGATTGGTACAATGAAGAAGAATATTGTAACATTTGTGATATATTTTCTTTGCCAATTACACATGTTTTCTAATAAAAAAATATCAGCTAAATGCAAATCAGTGTTTAAACTTGTGTTTAAATCTACTTTTTCATCTTGATAGTATTGATTAAGAAGGTTAAATAACCTAATTGATTTATCACAAAATATTTTTTAATATGCCAAATGTATGGACCGAGGATGATACCGAGAAATTAATAGCACTTTATGGACAATATCAATGTTTGTGGAATCCATTCCATCCCGAGTTCAATAACAAATCATTACGTTACGAAGCGTATAAGAAGATAAAAAATTTCATTAATATTCCTGGATTAACAATATGTGATTGTATTAATAGGATTGTGAATGTAAAAAAAGAATACTGTTATGAACTATCAAAAATCGCTGCAGCTATATCTTACGAAAAATTATATGTGCCAAAAGTGAAATGGTTTAAAAGAATGCATATGCTTTTCTTCCCATACATGCCATTATCTCATAATAATTTTAGAAAGGTATGCAACAAAAATAGTATATGAAAAATGATTACATAGATTTCTTTGTTAAATTATATTTGCGTGCTGTAAAATACTATATACTAATATATATAATTATAAAATCATATAAATATTATTGAATATTAAAATTATAAATTTATTAATATTTATAATACGTCTGTTGTTTTATGTTATATTTGTAATATTGCAATGCATAAATATATTTGCAACAAGATAACAATCATCAAAAATCTAATGATAGCGAGATTCGAGATAAATTTTTGCATTTATCTTTTGAGAAATCAGAGGGCGAACAAATTTGTTCAAATAATACCTGTGGAACATGTGAACTTCAAGAAATTGAATTGTGTTTAAAATTAAGGTCTAAAATTGATTTACCATTTATATATTTTGTATAACTCTATAAGACATTACGAAATAAGATTACAATATTTTTCAAATACAGAGATACTGTTCATTCTGCTCAGAAATTGCAAGATACTTTCCCTTCTGCAACTCCAATCCAAACGGTTGACGTAGCGACAGGAACGAGTAATAGTACCGTAGAACAAGAAACGCAAACGGATTTGCTCCATGTTAGAAACAAATACAAGATTAATAAAGTATAAAATACAGATATTTTCAATAACGTTATAATATCATATTGTTAAAGGAACGACAATACATCGCAGGCAACAATGAAGGAAAACAGGTTTATGTGTACTAAGTAACAGCGAATAATTTATAATATTAATTTTTCAAGAGGAAAGAAAGAAACAATATAAAATCTTTTATAATAGGATCGTTCTACACGTACAGATATTCCTATAGAAGTGTATGGCAGAAAAAAAATTGAAGATAACTTTGATATATTTGGGAAAAGCATAGCATTTCAATTACGAACTATTGATATTCGTGAGTAAAATCTGTTGATTATAGTAAGGAATAATTGTCACTGAAATAGCTTATTTTTAGAGACTGCTGTGGAATTGGAAAAGAAAATACAAAATTTGGTAACAAAAGCGCGATTAAAAATTTTAGAATCTAAATTAATGGATGAGAGTAATAACTCAATCTGCTGTTGCGATTGTAACGACTGTGAAGTAATGTGTAAAGATGAAATTTGTAACTGTGGTCTAACATTAAAGGAATGTTTATTATTTGCTAAAATTAAAGAGAGCAAGAATTATAATAGATTTTGCTACAAGTAATAGACGAGAATAGAACAAGTATCTTGGGACAAATATTGAAGTACCAATGTATGATTGCAATCAATATTTTTAGTTAAATTATTATTTAAAGTTAGATTTATATATAAGTGTAATTATATATTGAGAGGAAATAAATTCTTTAGTTAAACTTAATACATATATGATAAATATCAATAAAAATATTAACAAATGCAAATAATATGACCTTTTTGACAATATTTTTATTAATGTGTAGAACAAAATATATTTTGTAAAGAAAATATTTAAGTAAATAGTTATAAAGTAATTATATACGTATAAATAGTAAATTGATATTAAATAATAAAAAATTCTCGTTATATCCGTGATATAAAAAGACATCATAGTTCTATCATGATTCTTTTTACATCTGGTTATATCGAATATTATTGATATAAATAGACATATTCACTTAAGACTTTATAAAGAATTGCAGTTTTCTTCATGTGAGTGTCACGCAAAATTGTATAAGTTTTCTATTCGTAAAAATATATAAATCTTGAGTGATGCTATTGATGAATTAAATATAATTATGTCTTTAAAATGGAACGAAAATGTTACCCTTGTTTTTTTAAATGCATATCAAAAGCATCCATGTCTTTGGAATCCATATTATGCGAAATATTATGATTGTTTAGCCAAAAATGATGCACTCAAGAATATAATTACAGAACTTAACATACCCGAATTGAATATATCTGATTGTTTAGAACAAATTAAATTGATAAGAAAAAAGTAAAAATTTAACATATAAGAGTAAAACATAAAGGATAAAAATTTTTATTTATTTTTGATGCGAAAATTTATATTCGATATTTACTCATCCAGATTGAATTTAAAAATATTGAATAAAAAGTGTTCTTCTTGTCTTAGATATAGACAGGAACAAACAAGAGTTATCGAAGGATTTCATTCAAGCAAACCATATGAATCTCCTTTTGCTTGGTTTCCTATAATAGTTGAAATGTTAACAAAGGTGATTGATGATGAAAGCAAGTTGCAGGTAAAATATATAATATAATTTATATGTATATAATTCGAAGGATATTTATAAAGGAAATTATTTTGAAAGGAGTATAAATCAATTTTTCAAAATAATTTATAAATTGGTAGATCATACATTGAGATATCAACAATAAAAATTTTAATATTTTAATGAATTATTTATATTATTATGGATAGAACAGAATAGGATCAGTGAAAATGATATCTCCTGTAAAAGATTGCATTACTATACCATATGACAACAACAGTAGATATAAAAATGTATCTAATTTTCTTTGTATGCAAGATTATAAGACAAAATCAAGAAAAAACAGTAAATTTACAAAATCTGGTAAAAAAAAGTATTTAAGAAATAAATCATTTCTATTTTAATTTGCTGTTATAAAATGAATTTATTATCACTCATTCAAACACTATATGCCAGGGCGTTTTGAACACGAAAGTGAAGGGCAGAATAATGCACAATTGCTGCAGTGTCCATTCTCTCTCTCTCTTTGTGGTTGGTAAGATATAAATCCTAACAAATTGGATATAAAAACTGTGAAAAAAGCTTACGAAAATATAAAATCATTAAATATCACAGTTCTTTGTCCAGAATATTCCAATTTAGCTAATAAACTTTATGAAGGATACAAAGCACATTGAATAATAGACAATATATATCAAGGAAAATACGAGAATATAATTCCATGTCCAACCTTTTCTAGCGGATTACCAAGTTATACAGGCTATTCTGCAGACATATCGAAAACTAATTATATATACTATCCACAAAGCATTTGCAATTACATAAATCAACAAATGAAACAGACGACACCAGTAGCAACTGTTGCATCCAAATTAAAATTCTGTACATTGTCAAACAAACAATTATTTCCGGAAAGACGAACGAAACAAGTAGGGACCATTATTGAGCAACGCAATAAGGGAATACAAAATACAGTTTGCGTGTCGAAAACAAAGACAGATAGTGTACAGAAATGCTATAGAGAAATCCAAAGTAAGCCTTTAACATCTCAGGAAATGTCAGTAAATACTGTGGAACAATGTGATAAGGAGATTCAGAAAACTATTTGTGCAAATTCAAATAATTGTCAAGTTTTTCAAATGTATTCTTCCGCAAAAAAAACAAAGCCAATTGATGCAAATAATATGAAATGTCCTGCAAACGACATGCGAAATACGATTGGTATAAAATTAAAGACCGTAGAAGGTTCTATGCCGAATTTTATATTGATAACTACCGATGGAAATTATTTGCCACTGATACAAAGAGATTTGAAGGAATTCACAACTAATAAATATCAGAAAGATACTGGTCATCATAATCAGAAAGGTTTTTAAATCATCATAATATCAGGGAATAGAAGTAATGCGTTAATTGTTACCATTATTTTTTTTGGTAATGGTGTTTTTTTTTTGTAATCGTAATAGTAACATAATTTAATTTATTATTATATATTTATATTAATTAAATTTAACTTTCTATTCCTTGCAAGATATATATACATATATATAATATAATACAAGCCTGTCCAATTTGAACTTCCGAAGCTAAAACGCAAAGCCATCGACGTAAAAAAATTCAATGTGATTAACATTTTAGGAACTATAAAGTGTTGATAAGGATTACTTAGATGCGTATCAACACTTTACAGTCCCCGAAATTTTACGCACATTAATTTTTTTTTGTATCGATGGCTTTGCATTTTGACTTCAGAATTCAAATTGGACAGACCTGATATAATACATATTAATTATTTTATATTAAACTTTATATCTGATAAAATTTAATGTTGATTTAGAAACGGATAATGTGATTTGGTTAACATAATTAAAAAAAAAATTTACGAATGTCATGAACAGCATTGTCAATTTACTTTCTTTTCTTTTAGAAGCAGAAAAAGCTTATTTTGCATTAAGTAATAAGAAACTCGTTGAAAATGAAGTTTGCACTAAAGAAACCTGCTCCTCTCTTCTCTCTCACAACATAATGGAGATTATCAAACACAATTCTGCAATGATACAAGCTTTACTTCAATGCTTGGAAAATATAATGCAAGAAAAAACAAACGTTTATTCTGTTACGTCGCACTTATCAAAGATAGATGTAAATTCTAATTGTAAGTAGTGATTATTTCTTATAACGATATATAGATTTATTTTAAATACATAAATGAATTTTGTGTATTATATTTTTTACACAGCTTCCGAGATAACTGTGTGTGAACAAATTCCATGCAAATTTCTAAACGAGAATATACATTCTGACACTAACTCTGCTGCTGAACTAGAAAGTTTAAGTTGTTTACCGTGTTTGGAAAAAACGGAGGAAGGTAACACTATAGCAATGTTTACCGAAACCCTTTTACAGCTAATGAAACATGCCTTTGTAATGAATAGTAAGAATGGTCGGTATTTTCGAATATTTTATAACTATTATTAACGACTATTTTTAAATAGTAAATGTGTATAATTAATGCATATATTAAAAAGCTATATATTGAAGCTTTTCATTGTAATTTTTTTCAGTACAAAAAGACTATGTAAGGAAAGAAGATATGAACAATACATTTATCGTTTTAAATAAAATAAAAGAATGTGCAGATGAAATTTTAAAGATATATACGCTTGTAGATTGGTCAAAGAGACAGATATTAAATAAATTTTATTGTAAATCCAAATCGAAAAGTACTTGTCCTTCAAGGAAAAACTCTGCTTTGAATTCGAATCAGACTCAAGATATTAAAAAGGATGTCATAGATCACTTTACAATCCCTTATATGAACTCGAAAGACGTAGAAGTGGTATATGAACCCTCCACATCGAAAATTAGAAATTACAATCTTTCAGAAAATGATACCACATATGCAGAAACAACGATGGATGAATCGTTTGTCAAGGATAAAGATGTTACTGCGAGGACAGAAAACCATGATGTCGGTTTAAATATATCATTGCCGCAAATATTGCTTCGTGATTCGGAAACTCAGTATATTCCGAAGCAATTGCAAGATACAGGCATTGTAACCGATCCCAATTTTGAGGAAAAGATAAGTGTGGCCACTCAAAATCGTGAGCCTATTTTGATTCGTGTAATCAAATCTAATAATAGCGGAGGTATTCTAAAATTGGACAAGGAGACATGCGTCCGCGATGCCCATGTTCTGTGGAACGTTAATAAGTACTCGAAAAACATGTATCAGAAGTATTTAGTTAGAAAATATTATGATGAACTGTTACATCCTGGCATTTCTCGCGAGAAAGAAGTGAATTGTATAGATTACCATACATCTTTGTTACGTACAATACCAAATTCTTCGAATGGAATTCATAGATACTACAAAGGATGCAGAAGTTCATTGCCATGTCATCATAATTGGATCAAAGCAAATATCACAAATCTTGGAATATCATCGATTCAACGTGTTTCCAGAATCCCATCATATGCGAGATCACGCAAGTATACACAGAGGAGAGCTGATTTGTACAGAATGTCACGATCGTACGTATAAGCAGTACTTTTATGAATGTAATATGATTAACAAACGCGTAAAATAAATCATACAAATAAACTTTATAGTTTGATAATTAGTTTTCTATCAAGGTAATCGAATAAATTATGATTTTTAATTCAAATTCCATTTTATTACATGAAACCATATAATATTTTCACAATTAGAATATACGTATTCCTAATTGTAAAGGACATATATCTATTGATATGAATCAAAGCAAACTTTCACGTATGTGTGATATTAATATTTAAATTTAATAAAATAGTATAAAAGAGACATTTGCTATTTTTTCATATTGCTCGTTTTTACATAAATGTTATTATAATTTTAATGTCTTATATACTTGTTTTTTTTATAAGATTTATAAATTAATGATATAATGATCTAGTAATGATCAATTATTAATTATTTATCCTGAGTACATTCATTTCTTCTTTATATAAATATTATATAATGAATAAATAAAACAATTCTATTTGAAATGCAAATTGCCAGAATATATTCTGACATGTATTTGCATAATAGTAGAATATTGCATATTGTACTACAACTTAATAACAAATTTTGAAATCAGCTAATAAATTACGTAAAATCTAAAATTATAAAGAATATTAATAATTATAATCGCTATATATAATCAATTCAGCATATCTTATTATTCTTGACGATAACAATTCAAATTAAAGATAATCCACAAATAACGTATTTATAATTAATAAACAAGATTAAAATTCTACGTAATTGTAAAATTTTTTCATTTATGTGAAAGTGTATAAATAAAAAAAAAGATGTGTAATATATGTATATATTGATTTTTTATTTTAACTGAAATAATACTGTTGATATTTTTAAACACACTTTTAAAAACCTAATAAGTTTCACTCTCTTGAAGTATACATATACATATATATATTTATATACAGGGTGACCTATTTTAATTTATTTTACTACTCTTAAAAACTTTTTATTTTGGATTTTGTAAAAAATTTTTTAGACAAAAGTAGAACGATTTTAAGAGGGACGTATTTTGGTCAAATTATTTTTCTTTTTAATGAAGATGTCAAAAAGATATAAAGATCATCTCCAATTTTTTAAATGGAGTTATATGATTTTTTTGCATAATATGATTTATATAATTATTTTACATATAAAAGTGTTAAGGTATAAAGATTAAAGATATAAAAAAACCAATAGTTTAGGAGAGATTTCATATAATTTAGTCCAACACATATTGACATAAAATGTTAAATCTCGTAAACTAATTTTTTGATAACCAAGATATGATTATAAAAAAATTAATACTTTACAAGATATTTAACATTTTATGTTAATATCTGCAAGAATAAAATATAAAATATATACATATCTTTTTGACATTTTCATAGAAGAAAACAACATAATCAAAATACGTAATAAAAATCCTTCTAAAAACCGTTCCTTTAGTCTAAAATATTTTTTTTCTAAAATGTCTAAAATTAAAAAAAAATTTTTGGAAGGTAAATTAAAATGGATCATTCTGTATGTTAAATTATTGTACTTAGCTTCAGAATTTGTCAACAGTCACATATAACTCTTATTTGACTAGCTTTAAATAATTTTATTATTTATGAAATCAATACTCGCTTCTGATGAAATCATGTTTTCTGGAAAAGGAAATAAAATTTGATTTATTTCGAAATATTTGCGTTTTATAATATTTGAAAATGTATATTGTGTTTACTGTTATTTAATTTGTTTTCTTTGCGTCCGCTTTCTCGTCTTTAGCTTGACCACGACCAAACAATCTAGCCAATGAGTCCCAAATTCCTCCCAAAAATAAAGCACAGAATAAATTTTCAAATGGCACAAATGGATCATGAATGCCAAGCAAAATTGATGATAACTGAAAAATGATATTGTTAATATAATTTTGTTTTTATATGTGTCAAATGTATAAATTTTTAGGAGATATTTTATTAGAATATGGACTTTACCTTGAAGTAGACGAAGAAGATGACAATGCCAAAATACACAAGAGCATGAGGTGCAGAAATAAGATCAGTCTTCTTATCTAACACAAAGATTATTGATGCAACCATGGATGCTTTCGTAGGACTGTAAAAAAAATTATTTGTTGTCATATGTATGTTGGTTAAAAACTTGATTACACATACTATAAAGGAGGATTATTATATACAACTTCTTTCGCGACCATTCAGGGAATTTCATTTCTATACATTTTCTTATGTATTTTTTTCATGGAAACCGAAAATTATCATAATAATGACGAACTGAATCAATAATTCTGAATGAATTTTTAAATAAAACATGATCGATTTCATAATGATATCACTGTCATTTATTTCATAGCAATTTTGTAACAATAGTGAATAGGGATTCTTTATTTTAATGTACCAATTTTTTTCCGAATATAGCGTCATTACTATAATTATATAACTTTCGGTTTCTATTAAGAAAAATACATTAAAAAATGTAGAAATGAAATGATCCCCAAATGGTCGCGAAAAGTGAAAGTTGTATGGTCCTTCATAATTTAAATATTTGTTCATATAAACATTATAAATTTTACATACAAACTGGGTTGCATAAATTCCATCGCAGTTGGTGTCCATACACCACGTATAAGACGCTCAAATAATTTGGTAAATTCAGCTCCGTTACCTGTATAAATATTATAATTGCATATATGTTAACTGTTAAACATATATTAGCTTATTTTATAGCGCGTGTTCGTATATTTTAGTTGTGGAAATAATGTGATATCATGTCATTTAGTATATATATTTTATGTTTTATGACGAACCTTTGAACGTTCCAATCAATATCATAATAAGATATGCATTTGGATAAAGTTTCCCTGCGTGAGTTACTCCATCGTACACCTTTTTACACCTGTAAAAAATAGTATAGATTTATATGCATTGGCATTATTTTAAATCATTTTTATATTCTCTTTTATATGTGCAAATACATAGTTCTTATAAATATATGGTGGAAATAAAAAAACATCTTGAAAATTGATAAGTAACATTTACTTGCCTATAAATTTCTTTCATAGCAGCACATACTATTTTAACTGGTAAAAATTTGGCAATCTTATATCCAATGTCAAACGGTGTGTAAAATATCACATACCTGAAATATTTAGGAAAGTTTTCTTTTAATAATGCCATTATTTTTTACTTACATCACTAATTTTTCTCTAATTACAATTTTTTATTTCTTGAATAGTTTTGTAAAATTGACATAATATTTTAAAAATAATAGTTTATGAAATGCAAAACATTATAACAGGCCGCACAGACATTACTGACCACACAATAGTTGCAACTACCACTTGTGGTGTATTTTTCAATGGTGCAAGAATTGGTTCTCCTAATAATCCATTGCACAGCATACTGCTTGCAAAAACGGACAACATTGTAGACAGCCAACATGATAAAGGATGTTTGCGGGAAAATGCTTGTGCACCTAAATATAGATATATCATAATTGTTATACATTATTTACCGAAAATTTAAATTTCACTATATGTGAAATTAAATCTTTGACATCTATCATAATTTATAGTAGTATATATTTTAAATAATAAATTACAAGAAAGAAGTAAATATTTGAAACTATATCTATTTAGATCAAAGAATCATTTATAAAATATTCTTTTCAGCAAATATTTTTACCTTATAATTTTTTTTTATATAATAGATATAAGACTTTATTACAGTGTGGAATGTTGAAGATATATATTGATTGAGATAAGTCAATTAGGGAATCCTTACAAATATAACATTTCACATATGCAAACTCAGAGATGTGCGGGCAACTAACAATAAAAATAATTGAAAACATTGTAGAAATTTTAAGAAATCAAATTTAAATTTCTGTTAATAAAAATTGAATTTCTGTTTGATTTTAATACTTTTCATCATTACATTAAAAAGTTAACTTGAAATCTATTTCTTGAAAATAATAGATCTTTCAAAATAATATTAATATTAAAATCAAATTAAAAAATTAGAGAAAACTTAGCCCCTATCTTTATTTCTTATTATTTTAAGTTATCTACAATTTTATTTGAATGAAAAAGCCAGAAAATTTCTTTATAAAATAATTTAATCCTTTATAAGTTTAAGAATAGCAGTTTATAATATAAGAGTAAGATTTAATATAATAAACAGATAATTTTCTATTAATGTAAACTGGCAAAGAGTATATTTTAGAGAAGCTGCTTCCAAAAGAGCCCTTATTTTGAATACTTCTGGCTCTGTATACGTGCGAGCACAGTGCTGAAATAGACCGGCTGGGTTGTCTGTGTCATTGCCTTGAGATAGAATATGATAATTGTGCCAGAGAATAGTAAAATCAGCTCTTAATTCTTGTTCTTAATTTTAATCTTAGTATGTCTCTTAATAACGCATAATAATTACTTCTTCCATTTACTTTTTGCATATTATATTTCGTTATTATTTATCATATCTTTTCTCAAATATATACAGGCTGTCAATCGGAAAATTGTGAAAACCAAATAGCCATCATTTTGTAAATAAAAATGAATAGAATGTGAGAGCTATTATTTTGTAATACACACACACACACACACACACACACACACACACAGAAAGAATTAAATAAATTAGACCATACATAAAATAAAATTTTCCGAAAGAAAGTCATTTTTATTAATATATAGTACAAATACAATACAGTGAATATATAAATACAGAAATTTTGAGAAAATATAAAAAAGTTGAATATTTAATTGGTTGCATAGCTCATAATATTTAGATTATGGCATAAGATAAAGCAAACATTATTTTATACAAGAAATCAGTCTTTTTATTAAATAGTATTATTATAAAAAATATATATATGTAAACTTATGTAAATTTTATAAAAGATTCAACAATTTGGTTGCATAGCCCGGATATTTTCGGATTTATAATGCGATATATTTTCGAAATAACAAAATAATTGAGTTTAAATTCGAACAATCGAAGTATTATATTTTCGAAAACTGTCAAAGGATTTCAGCCAAATTGCTCTCATACGAATAGTCATTCGTGGAGAGGTCTTTCAAACATCATAAGTCATGCAACCAGTTATTTTTTAAATAATACTAACTTTCAAATTTATAAATCTACATTCTTTTGTATTATATGCTAACAAAAATAATAGTGTATTGTTTAATTTTATTCTATCTTATATAAAGTTTAATTAATTTCATTTTGTCTCCTTATTACAAAATAACAGCTACTTTAGTAACTTTCTAGTTACCACTATGTAGATTCAAATAGCTCTTCAATTATGCAACAGTAATTATGGCATGCAATCAATCAAACGTAAATTACAATTCGCGAGGTAACGTTACATAAACGAGAGAATTTTCATGTTGTCATTAGCATGCGTAATTTAAATTTAAATTACTTATGGAATACTTGAAAACAGACAATTTTTATGTATCAGAACAGCTCTTCTATAATTTCGAGAAACGCGGAGTAGTACGCGCATAGTAAATATCTTTCCTCGATTGTGATATTAACAATATTACGCAATAACACGAACAATCGTTGTTTGCCGTTTCATGAAACTCTGGGGAATACAGTATATATTTATCAGCCTACGTTACTTATCTACATTATTTATCCTCGATCGTTGATTGTTAGTTTATTATTTGCCCAGAATATTTCAACAAGTCTTTAGTGAAATGCAGTTGTAGCATGTAATCGTGTTAATTTTATCTTGACATGAAACGAACAGTTTTATATATTTTTTTCTGGCGACGCAGGAATATTGTACCTAGCGTTGGATAATTTGATATACTAGATTAACTTTAATTTTGGTTTAATTTATCTCTTCTCTGTTTTTTAATTGTGATGTTATGATATATCAATGATAATTTAAGAATGCATGTGTACATGTCAAAACATTATTAAAAATATAAAAATTTCATAGAACGTTCTATTATTACGTCTACATAAAATTTGACCACAAGTTTATTATATATATATATTAGTTTAAAAGTTATTTAATTCTTTTGTTAGTTTTAATGTTTATGTAAAATCGCGTTTTGTAGTAGTTATTTGCAAATATGATAAGATCATAGCATTGCACGAATTAAATCAAATTTTATATATATAATCTATAAAATTCTATAAAACTTTAATAAATATTTGTGCAAAAATTTATTTGGATCTACTTACACGTTTAAAAGTTATTTACTTAAAACTGCAACAAAATGTGATCATTTTATTGTATAATGCCATTATTTATTGTTTTGTTTTTGTAATTGATTTCAAAATATATTTATAATACAAATTTATAATAAAAAAGCTAATATTGATTTCTTTAGCTAATTTTTTGATTGATATTTTTAGCTGATAGCCAAAACGTTCTTAACTTTAATGATTTAATTAACTCTTGCTTTTTTTAGATTAGAAAAAGATGAAGAGTATAAGCTGAACTGAGATTAAAGTTAAAGATGTTTTGTGTGAGCAAAAGGGAAGAGGAAGGAAAGAAAGAAAAAGAGAGGAGAGAGAGAGAAAGAGAGAGAGAGAGAGAGAGAGAAAGAAACGTCTGTAAATATAAAACTTTGTGAATAAGCGTGGGACGTAGTTGCCCTCCGAGGTCACGGAGAAGCTGTCTCATCGAGAATCCCCACGACCGGGGACGCCGGGGGACGCACTGGCAAGAGAGCGCTACAAATTTAGAAACGCGGCCGGAGCGCGGACCGGCGCAACTCACCGGTTCCTAGATCATCCCTGACGTGCGCTGCGACCAGCACGCAGTGTGCTATGTCGAAATACGGGAACATTTTCAGCTTGATAACCTGATTGGCCATGTCCAGGAACGCTTCGGGATCCATGATCGTGGAAGTATGTTGCTCGCTCGCTGCTTGTTGTTTTTAGCCTGATCGTATATACGACGTACCACACGACGTTCACACACCTCAGCACACTTCACGCGAGCACTACGACTTGTATACTCCTCAACAACTTCCTCGATTCAAACGCTCGCGATCGAGCGCCCGCGAGCAACGCCAGCTACGCGTTGTCTGCTATCGTCGTCTGCTAGGCTATTCCAACCTACCCTAACCTCGCGCTACATAGGAATTATAAAAAAAGAAATCACGATTTCTTGCCTTATCGATTAAGTGCGCGCTATGTTGTTTCTTAAATAGTATATAGATGGCAATAAAGCATTGCGAGTGTTGTCTAAAGATTTCTGTATTACCTTAATACAATATTTCAATGATAGTAATAAAGATTTCTAT
The DNA here is from genome assembly GCF_000204515.1 of Acromyrmex echinatior. The sequence goes on along the minus strand of NW_011627527.1, from coordinate 3,530 downwards.
ATTATCGGCATAACTATTTCAATGATGCTTTCTAGAAATTTGGGACGTCTTCAAAATGATATTCGGAAATTATTCCGAGTCTCTCTGAGTATTATTATATTTTTGTTTAACATTTGGTGAACAACTAAATGATATTTGAAGCATCGATCATGAGCATCGACAAAAGACGGCTAGCCCTGAGCAAATTTTATGACCATCAAAATGGACTGAGGGTCTGGAGAACTAACTAAAAAAATCGATGAAAAATAATTTCAATTGTTATAAACAATCAAATAAACAAATAGTGACTTTTAGATAATTTATCACACATTATATATATATATATATATATATATATATATACATATATACATATACATATATATCTAACTTTTTACATTAAAATCAATTATACATAGAATTATGCGCAAATCGATTTTAGAATGTAAAATCATGTTAATGTATTATTTTGTGCTTATAGGATAAAACTAATTGATTAAATAAGACTAATTGATTATATATATACACGATGCATTATCAATTATGGGTAAACGACATTAAAATGTATTAGTGAAGATAATTATCCTTTTATATTTTTTTTATAAAAGAACTTAATTTATTAAATTCTATATAGATTAATTGCTCGACTATATTTACAAAATCTTTCGAAATTTTCCGATGTTTAAGGTACATAGGCAATAGTACAGAATTATCTAAATGTTAGGAGTATTTTCCCTGCGCGTGTATCTCTTTTTAAAAGTTGTTTAAACTTAATGTGTAATCTTTGTTTAATGCTTTTAAAAATTAAATCTAAGAAGTAGCTATTAATAAATAATATTATATGTTAATGTGATTAAACGAAAGTTTTTCTTCATGGGAAATAGGATACGACAATAAGAAAACCTTATCAATTAATTCAATGATTAAAACCTAATTTATGGCATAATGACACAAAAAAATAAGTTTAAATATCGTGCTGAAAAAAATGGTTCTTTATACCAATCATATTTCTCAGATAATAGCAAGCAAATACTCATGGTATATGTAGATAAGGAGAATGTAGTTATTATCAAAATGGAAATATCACGTGATACGCAATTTTAAAATGTAATCCGATAAATTAATGGAAAGCTTCGTTATTAAGTTTAATGTAATTTTATTAGCTACACAGTTTTTGCATAAAAATTTCTAAGATATTTTGATATGTTAACAACTAATATTTACTATTACATTCATTTATTTTCACAATTAGTAACATATGTAACAAGTACGATACAACGGTATCAACAACAACATTTATACGATTAATATTACATTTTTTATATTTGTATATTAACTTTACTTATTTGGAACAACATTAATATTAATTAATATTAATGCAATAATATTACAGTAGGATTAATATTAATTGAAGTAACTAAAATATAGATACATATAGTCTGTTGATATTTACCAGTAACTCTCTTTCTTTCTTATTTTCTTTCAAGCTTGTTTCATTTTGTGTAATTTATTGTTAAATGTGATATATATCCGATAATAAAACTTAATAAATACTTTTATTGTTAAGAATATAATTAACAATATTATAATAAAATTAACGAATAAAAATGCATAAATGCCGATTAGATTTTGTTCCATCCAGCTTTGATACCTAAGAGGAGTTACTAAAGTCCCATTTGGATGTCGGACTGCATATTCAATGCCCCAAATAGCTAAATCTAACGGTGGTATTGGTCGATCTCGGAATTCACTAGATAATTGTTTCATGTTTCTTGTATATCTGCAACCAAACATGTTTTACTATTAACGTAAAATAATCTTACATTTGAATATCTTAACTCTTAAATTCCGTATAAGCATATCTAACTTTTATCCAACATTTTCAATGCATATCCAATTTTTTCACTGCTTATAACTTCTAATTAATTTTTATTTGTAATTAATTTTTTTTACTAATAAAAGTACTTTAAGTATAGCAAGGTGATGTCAAATGATATCTTAGCGACATCTTTAAAATCAATGAATGTGTTGAGCAAAAAAACTAGTCAGAGAGCACTTATTAATTCTTTAATATCCTACATTACACTCTGATCCAGCGAAAAAGTAAAAACAAGAATCAATCATATTAAAGAATCACTGAACGCTAATTAATTTCTCTCTACTGAATACATCCAACATAACGTTACTAAAATGTCACTACTATGTTGCTACTTGGGACATCAACTTTAATGAAAGTAAATCGCAACGCATTAATGAAAGCAAATCATGACGCATTAATTCTACGTTGGAATGACACTTGATCTAAACTTCGTCAGAAGAAGTTTACGAAGAGAAGAAGCAGTACAATGCAAAAATGTAGCAGATGATTGGTAGACTTCAAATTATTAGTACACAATAAACTATTGTTGCATAAATAAATCGGTCCCATTAAAAAACAAAATTAATGATACATACATTTGCTTGAAATTGTTATGTTTCTTGTTATAGGTATATCTGACATTTTGATGGAACAATTATTTACGATATATTCGTTTTTATAAAACTTATAAGCAATTGAATTAGATTGATGCCATATTTAAGTATGTTGTTCCCATAATGTGTATTAATAGATTAATTAAAAATAAACATGAGTATGATAAGATATATAAATAGAATACCAAATTTTATAATCAGTTTTTACAAGAGTGTTTAAATCAATCAAACCAATTATAGTACTATCTTATATTAATTTAAACAATACTTCGAATATTATATATTATTTGATTATGTAATTTACTGTTTATAATAATTACGATATTAAAACGTAATCGAAATTTGATACCTTTCATTGTAAAGTATTTCTTCAACTGCATGTAATATAGTCTGCGTGGACAATGTTTTAACATCTAAGTATATTCCCACACCCTTAGCTATTAATCTTTGTGCATTTAACTTTTGGTCTACACAGAGAGGCATTACAATCATTGGTACACCTTTCCAAATGGCTTCGTGAGCACTGAGAAGTCCACCATGAGTCCAAATTGCTCTGACATTCTTATGAGCTGCGCATAGAAATTTATTATAATAAAAATCTAAATTGTATATAATGAATATCATTCATATAAACATTTTATTAGTTATATTAATTCAATGCATTTTTTAATCTAATTTTGTCATTTAAAAATCATTTTTAGAAAAACTAGGTTTTATTTAAAAATGGTAACGTGTTATTATAAAAAGATTATAAAATATAATTGTATAATAGTATTTAAAAACTAAAATTATCTACAGATGTCAACAAGAAACTATAAAAAAAAAACAAAATCGTTCGAACATTATTGTAGTAATAATAAGATATGTAAATCTAATGCAACAAAAACTCCCCAGTAAACAAGAATGAAATGACATTGAATGTTTCAAATTTTTAGGATTACGCTTTCGAGATCAATAAAATAAATCCTTTTTGATAGCAATGCATTTTTATTCATTTATAGGCATTGCAAATAAGTAAAGCGCATTTTTATGTCTTTTAATCTAAAAATATTAGGTGTTGGAATTAATTCGTAGCGTTT
>NW_011627526.1:835319-877729 GCF_000204515.1 Acromyrmex echinatior | reverse complement strand
TATATTACTATGCAATTATTATGCAATCAGTTAACTTTTAGAAACGAATCTTAAATACACGTCCGCAATTCGTTATCATTGCGAAATAAATTCAGAGCAGATAAAAGGATTGAATTTTTTATTTATGGATGTTTGTAAGATATGATTAGTCAATGAAATGAGCTAGAGATCAATAAAAAGGAGAAACATTTCATTTATGATAATAAAAAAAAATAGTTTCAAAGTTACGTTTAATTTTTAAACGTATAACGAAAAAAGTGCACAAAAACCAAAAATTAATTAAATTATTAAACTATATTAATTGTGAAAGTAAGAATAACGTTATTTGCATGAGAGTATCCATACTAACTGCTTTTTTATAACTCGTGTGATACTGTTCGTACAGACAAGTAGTCGTGTCGCATGCCGTTCTTCTTCACATTTCTTTTCGAAACATTTAATAATAGCAAAAAGTGTTAAATATAATACGAAATGTTGTATTTTATGAATATTCTCATAATACGATTACTAGTATGATTAATTATTCATTAAGTACATTTCGTATTATATTTGATATTATTGCGATAAGATTTCAAAAGGTAATGTGAAAGAAAGTCGCACGCGACACGACTACCTGTTTGTACGTATGTCGGTAAGGAAATAACTGCGCGATAACTAAGCGTAAACATAAACATGACGCGCCACTTCGTGCCACCTCGTACCATCCCCACCTCAAGGCCACACGCTAACCGTCTAACTGTTGAAATAATAACGAATATTACGAACAAGTAAAATAATATATTCTTTACATTTTTATAATATTTTCCGATTAATGAATCAATTTCTTATATGTATCTAGTTTTAGCGATGCGAATCGTTTAATGTGGTATCATAATTATACTGTGATACACCAAGAAACATATTTAATGTTCATTTAATAATTTTAAATATTTCGTATCAATTACAATGTGCTGACAAGACAAGAAATGAAAAGAGATTTTTACTAGCGTGATTTTTCTTACATAATTGCTCACGTGAAGTGCTATTGATATCCCGATATTATATCTCACTTTTTATTGCTCTTTTTTGTGATTTATAATTAACTAAAAATTAACAATATGTCCATCCTTTAAATGAAGATAAATGCAAAAATTTATTTTAAATTATGAAACAATTTCGACTAGAATAGAATAATACGTATAAATAGTATGCACATACATTTACAGATATGTAATTTAACTATAATTTATCTGTTTCTACTTTTCCCGTAGTATCCCTACGTATCCCGTATCATAAGAATGCAGAATAACATAAAAATGACAGAATTATACGATTCAAAGTGATAAAAAGCCGCAATTTGAAATATCTAACAATAAGAATACAATTTTCATACCAGTATATGTTAGAACACATGAAGTATCTAAAATACTCATGAGCTGTCTATGTGCGTAATGAATCTAAGAAGTAGAAATTCGCGTTCGTAGGTATATAATTTATTAACTAATACGACACCCGAAGCGACTCGTAAAACACATCCACCTCCCTCCAGAATGCCGAAGTGATGACGTAGTCAACCACCGCGCCGCGCGGCACGTGCCCCCACTCTGTTCGCTGCGTGATCTCTCCCCTCGTTGTGACGCACAGAGTGGGGGAGCGTGCTGTGTAGCGCGGTGATTGACTACGTCATCACTTCGGCATTCGCTCGGCGATTACGGATGGGGATGGACGCGTTTTACGAGTCATTGCGGGTGTCGCATTAATTAAGGAGAATTAGATATCTACGAACGCGAATTACGGAAGATTGCCCAAAACTAAGAAGTATACTAAGGATTAATTGCTTTAAGGTTTTATTGCTTTATTTCTTAGATTTATTACGTACATACACAGTTCATGAATATTTTAGATGAATATTTCATGTGTTCTAACATATACGGTATAAAAATGAAATTCTTGTTGTTAAATCGTGACTTTTTATCACTTTAAATCGTATAATTCTGTCATTTTCGTGTTATTTCGCATTCTTATGATACGGGAAAAATAGAAATAGATAAATTATTGATAAATTATATTTAAATTAGATATCTATAAATGTATGTGCATGCTATTTATACATATTATTCTATTTAATCGAAATTGTTTCATATTTAAAATAAATTTTTGCCTTCATCTAAATTTTCATCTTCATTTAAAGGATGGATGACATATTGTTAATTTTTAGTTAATTGTAAATCACAAAAAAGAGCAATAAAAAGTGAGATATAATATTGAGATATCAATAGCACTTCATGTGAGTAATTATGTAAGAAAAACCACACTAGTAAAAATCTCTTTTCATTTCTTGTCTTGTCAGCACATTGTAATTGATACGAAATATTTAAAATTATTAAATGAACATTAAATATGTTTCTTGGTGTATCACAGTATAATTATGATATCACATTAAACGACTCGCACCGCTAAAACTAGATACATATAAGAAATTGATTCATTAATCGGAAAATATTATAAAAATGTAAAGAATATATTATTTTACTTGTTCGTAATATTCGTTATTATTTCAACAGTTAGACGGTTAGCGCGCGGCCTTGAGATGGGGATGGTACGAGGTGGCACGAAGTGGCGCGTCATGTTTATGTTTACGCTTAGTTATCGCGCAGTTATTCCCTTACCGACATACGTACAAGCAGTTAGTCGTGTCGCGTGCGACTTTCTTTCACATTATTTTTTGAAATCTTATCCGAAGAATATCAATATAATAGAAAATGTACTTAATGAATAATTAATCATACTAGTAATCGTATTATGTGAATATTCATAAAATACAACATTTCGTATTACATCTATCATTTTTTGCGATTATTATAAATTTCAAAAAGAAATGTGAAGAAGAACAGCACGCTACATGGCTTACTTGTCTGTACGAAACGATACCACGAGTCATAAAAAAGCAATGTTAATATGAATACTCTCATACGTCTAGCGCAATTCCTGCTTTCACAATTAATTATAATTTAATAATTTAATTAATTTTTTGTTTTCGTGCATTTTTCATTATACGATCTGTTAAAAATTAAACGTTATTTGGAACTATTTATCGATAATAAAAGAAACATGACGTGGTGGGAGAGCTCAGTACTCAAAGGATATTTACACGAAAAGAACGATTTTTCTCTATCTAAAAATTTTCGGATCTATCCGAATGATATTTCTAGATAAATTTTTAGATACTTGAGTAAATCGTTCTCTTCGTGTAAAAATCTAACGATGGGGAAGCTAACGAACTCTCGTCGCCGATTTACTTGAAAATGAACAAACCGCAGCCGGTTCGTCACGTCGCGCGTTTACATCGGGAGTGCCGTTTAAGTTATCGGACTCAAGTTATAGTCCGCGCGCGATTATAGTGTATTATTCGCGAGTGTTTTACGCGAGTGTCCTGTGCGAGAGGATGTCAACCCTATGCTGAGAGGAGGAGGAGGTCTGGGAGAGGCATCAGACACCGACGGAGCAACCTTGCGGTAAATATTATTTTTACTTATATAAAATTAACCTTTTTTGGCTTTTTAAATCAATTTACTCGACAGTGATTTAAAAATTAAAAACAGTGATTATTTTTAAATCATTGTTAAATGAAATGATTTGAATAATTATATATTCTATAATAATTCTATAAAATATTTCTATAAATAATTATGTATTCTCTAAAGTAATTATATATATTCTCTAAAATAATTATATACTTTTTTTAAAGATCTTAACAAATATAAATTTGTATAAAATATTAAAGTAATTTTTAAGTAACTCTCCTTTCATCTAAATTAGATAATATAATAAAGAATAGTATTTAAAAAGTTATTGCAATTTTATTAGCGAAATACAATAAAATAATTACACATAAAAATAAAAAAATAAATTAAATATAAATTAAACATACACTTAAATTAAACATATTGCAAAAACGAACTACTAAATTTATTAGTAACTGGTTTATTTTATGAGTGATACAAAGAAAAGAGGACCACCGATAAAATTGGCGGGGGTGGTGGAGGGCCTCTATATCTCGTTTTTTGCTAAATTATACCTTAAATGGACAATATATATTTAGAAGACATTGAATTTATTAAGTCTCTATAATTACTAGTAATTATAGAGACTTTGATACATACTAGTAATTATAGTCGGCACGCTTTTGTTCTGAGGATTTAGTACAGAGACGAACCACATCTACTATCGGCGATATGATTTTATCAATAGTGTCAGAAAATGTAGTCACGTAATTCCCAAAATGATGCATATACGGATTTCGATAACATGAAAAAGGTCGGCATGATCTCTTTTAGGTTTCTTTCTAGCATGAGTATGTTTTCAGTTTCTCAAACGGTATAAAATTAATAATAATAATAATAATACTTATAACAATAATAATAGTCTCAATAGTCTATTCGCTATTTTCTATCTCGGTGTAAGAATTATAACAATTATAATTATAATGTAACAATTGTAATTATTATTACTTTGTGGATTTTTAATTGAAAATAATATTATTATTACATTATTATAGTATTTTATAATTGTAATTCTTGCATTGTTTCTTCTCAATTAAAAATAGCGAATAGCCCTTCAAGGCTTGTGAATTCATACGAGTGAATCTCAACTGTCTCAACTTCTCTTTTCAAGAGCTTTCTTCTTTTGCTCATTTTAAAAATTAGAATATAGATTGAACAATACAATTGAAAGGTTTTAATGAAAATTGATAAAGATACATAGTTGATACAATGATTTTTATACGTCATATACATATATATTTCTTATGTGTAGAAAATTTTTTAAATAATATTTCTGTGTAATATAGATATATTTAATCAGAAAAACGTTAATATACAATGCATATCTTTTATATATAAAATCAAAATTAAATCTGCAAACCTAAGAACGCAGTCATAATTGCAAAATATATTACTTTTTATACTATATGCGTTCCTTGAATGTTTTGTCTATTATTCAATCGAATCTTTTCTTGGCGTTTCTTTTCCTCTTTAAACGCTTCAGTGTTTGCCTTTCGTTCTATCCTTCTTTCCTAAAATTAAATAAATTTCAGAAATTATGTTATATAAAATTTAACTAACCCATCCACAGTAAATGTTTAATAAAATTACTTTTCTGTATTCTTTGAGCAGCTTTTTTCTTTCTTTTCTTCCGTCAGGATTTTCCCCTTTGGGTCTTATACTGAGAATGCTTAAGGTAGATTTCCTACTTTCCGCTATGGATTGTGGGCCTTTTGGCGCATTATTTTCCATATCAAATTGGGCCAAAGTTTCAGCTGTTAATTTTCCAGTATTGCCTAACACATTTTTCGGAATACCAGATTTCCGATCTATTTCAATTTTCTTTGATCGCTATTAAAAAGAAACAAAAAAAAAACATAAAATCAATAAGTGTAATATCAACAAAAAAAATGTTTCATATATAATTATATGACATATTTTATATATACTTATATATAATTTATATATAATTATATAACATTTTTTCGCGGAAAAACTAATATATAATTTATTAATATATTATATAATTATACATATATTTATATTTATATTTATTACTAGAATGAATAAATTTTTTAATAATATTGGTTAATAATTTACCTTAGGAGGTTCTGATATTAATTTAGGGTGATTATAAATGTTACTGTACGTGCTAAGAATACTTTCACAGTCCCATTTATCCTTTCCACGAGTAGTGACAAGAAGTTTTTCAAAATGTTCATCTTCTGAACTCGAATATTCTGGTTCCACAATCTTCATTCTGTCTTTCATAAGTTCCGCAATATTTTCCATCTACAAATGTTAGGGAAAATAGGACATTTTTCATTATACTTTTACGTAATACTTACGGTTTCTCTTTGCTTTTTTTCAAATTCTGCAGCATATTGCATAACAAGATCCGAGTCATGAGTGATATATCCTTCTATTTCGTCGCAGTCTAAAGCACCAATTTCATTTTCATCATATCCAGCATACATCTGTACAATAAACAAGAAAAGATAAGAACATACATTCATGCTTGAAAAAATAAATCTATAATATAAACCTTTTCAAATCTGTCATCCAACAATGCAAGTTGGTCGTTTCTTCTCATCACGCTACTACTCATAGAATATTCTGTAAACCTTGATTTCGTTTCTTCATCCTTAAAAGTATATTGAGGTCCATTCAAACTACATACTTCATCTGCCTCCTCGTTGGATAAATCCATGTGACCATCAGATGAGACATCTGATTCACTATATTCATTTTCTGGTTCATTTAATTCATATTCTAAAGTATAAAATTACAATAAGATTAAGTGAATGTGTATGATATTATTATATATAATAGTTTAATAAATTTACCATATTCTCTGTCAGAATCCTCACTGTCGCTATTTTCAGCATTAGCTAATTCTATGAAATTATCTTCTAACTGATTTTCTGGATCATTAAAATCAAAATCATCATCCATTGCAGCGACTATATCCGGGTCTAAATCTAATCGTGGCCCAGAAACTGGTGCTGCTTTATTAAGCATACCAACTTTTTCCTCGACATTTGACGCAAATACTGAAGATGGCAAGTTAATTTTTGGAGCACTCTTGTCGCATTTAGAATTATTTGTGTTCTCAACGCGTTCCCATTCCACTGATAATGTATTGACATCTTTAAGATGTTGTAAATAATCATAGTCATCATCAAAGTAAATCCCATATTTATGCTGCTCCTTTTTGCGTATTTCATTGTCTAATGATTTCTTCTCTGTTTTTGCCGCTTGTGTATCGGCAGCTGGAACTAGAACTCTTTGTGGTGCTGTTTCATCTGCCACTAATGGATCTTTTTGTGAACGATGAACTAAGTGGAATGTAACAGAATTCTTCTTGTCGATAAACTTTTTCGTTTTTCCCTTTGGCTGCAATTATATTATTATTTTAGAGATGTGAAATAACTATTAAGCTATTAATACTGTAGAAAAATAAGTGAGTGACGCATAGCTAAATATGAATGTGGTCAATTATTACTGAGGTTCGATTCACATTCACAATGTTTTGGAAATCATTTCATCCATGTTATCAAATGTTAAATAAAGATAAATAATGCTCACAAGCGTTGTGAGTGTAAATCAATCATAGCCTGGTAGTCAGCAGGTAGAGCAGCATGCTTTGATGAAAGATTGAGGTTAAGTTTAGAAATTATGAATTATAACATTAAAAAATTTCGTATACCAGAGATTAAAGAAAGAGAATTTCTGATTAATAGTTCAAAAACATTGTGTGCTATATAATTCTCAGGGCGAATTGAAGGGCCGGTGGAGATTAAAAAAATATATATATATGTAGCAATAAGTATTTTTGTAAATACGTATTAAAAACTTACCATCTTGATTTGTCTTGCTCAACTAATCGTATATACAAAAACTAGTACAACAAAAGTAATTGTCCTAATATAATGTATTTATCCGAATTAAGCACTGACACGTCAATTTATTTAAACTTTAAACATACAAAATGTAAGTAAAACATGTGCTGCGCTTTCGGAGTCAAACATGATAGATGAAATCCCCCAGACTGGTAACAATGCTTTAAAAAAAAATTTCTAGCAATTAGATATGTTTGTTTAGTTATGTTTTCGTATTTTAGAAATAAAGGAATTCATGACGTTAAATGTTTAAATGATCTAATTAATAAAAAAATTATCTTTTGTGTTCAATTAAAAACACATCAGTGATTCTCAACTCAAACGTAAAGTTTGGCGTTAATTCCCAATGGGAATTTTTGTTTGCAAGCAAAACATTGGAAGGGATTGTTCTAGCTCTACTCTAGTCCGCAAATAACGTAAATGGCAGAAGAGGGTGGGGGTGATTATTGATGTCCAATAAATGTGAGGAAACTTACAACGCCAAGAGAAAATGGGGTTATTCGATCGTTTAGCGAACCTTTTAGGTCTTAGGAAAAAAGAAGTAAACGTTTTAGTAGTGGGCCTTAACAATAGTGGTAAGTCAACGGTCATAAATAATTTCAAACGCGAGGATGACCGTTGCATAGACATAGTGCCCACTGTCGGGTTTAATGTCGAAAAATTCGCATGTAAGTTAAATAGCGAAAAGCGACATAATGTCAAAAATGTGAGATTCTGTTGCTTTCAACGCTATCTTCACGCGTCCACTATTGCACCTGCACAATCTTAAAATCACAGCATTGTCCATTTATTTTACAATAAGATATAGAATGGAAGATGACGCTATACAAAATTGTTAATAAAATGTATAAATATTTATGAAATGATATTTGAGATGTAAAGAAATTAAATTTATTTTTTTTTACAATTGACATATTTCGATATTTTTAGTATATTTATATAGCTTAAATATTTATTTTATTTTTTAAACGTATATATTTATTTTTTATTTTTTTATACTTCTAGTAAGCATTGAATATGCCTTCAAAACCTTTGATGATTTAGGAGGCTTCATACTACTTCGTAATAATCGATCAACCTTTTCTGGCGTCTTCTTTTCTGGAGTCTTTTTTTCTGAACTCTTCTTTTCTGGAGTCTTCTTTTCTGAACTCTTCTTTTCTGGAATCTTTTTTTCTGAATTCTTTTTTTCTGGAGTTTTCTTTTCTGAAGTCCTCTTATTTCCTAATTCATCACTATCTTTAGAATGATCTAATAAATCTAAGGAATTCAATCTATTTGCTATTTTCTTTGTCGTATCTATACGTGTAATATCATTAATCTCCAGAGTGGGTGACAAGGGTATATTTCTGATTTTGCGATGTAGTGGTGTACTGGTGATTAATTTGGGGATCTTTGACCGTTCGCTGTCTGGTTTATTACCCAGTTTTGATTCAGACGAAGATATTTGATTTGCATTAGAAGTCGTAGCCGCTTGAGTTTGGAAATTTAATTTCGTCTGTTTTAATTTAACCTTAGATTTGTGGAATGGCGTTATTTCTATTGGATTTTTATTAATTTTCTTTTGTTTTAAAACAGAAGTAGTCTTCTCTGTTTTCTTTTTCTTTATCAAAATTTGCTGTGGACTTTTGGTGCGCCTTTTTTTTGCATTTAGATGATTAGTTTCTTGATTGTCTTCTAAACTATCTTTTGGTAATGTAGTATTTTCAGTAGTTTTTTGTCTTATTCTTTTACTCCACTTTTTCTTCAGTTCACGTTTCTTCCGCGATTTTCTCAATGAACTGGTTCGTTCTGATTGTAGCTGAGTTATGAAGTTCTCATCGGAGCTGCTAGTATCCTAAAAATAAAATTATGAAAATATTTCTTAATCATGAACCAAAATCCTTTAAATACTTTTATATCTAAATGCCATACATTCAGTTCTAATAGACTTTCAGTGTCGTCTTCCTGCATCCATGTAAATATAGAATTATCCTCTGATAGAATCTCATCAAAAGCAGTTTGCAGGTCTGTCATTTTAAATTTCTTAAAATATGTCTTTAATCTCTGTTTGATATCATTGTTTAATTTGTTTCCGTTTATTGTATCAATCTGAACTTTATAAGGTCTTGCAGTGTCTTGATGATATAGCAAATGTATTATTAAGTTCATATAGTTATTATTTTCACTATTGTGTACACCATACAATTCCAAGCTGATTTGTTTAAATCCCATATCAGATTGCAAAGTACAATGCCTTATACTTGACATATGTTCCTAAAAAAAAACATGATTTATTTGTATTATAGCTCAAAAATAATTTATTCTACATATATATAATCATTCATAGGTGAAAATATACCTTTAGTGATAGGAATTGTTCTTGCCGTGAAGTGTAACAATCAACATTATGCTTGCAGTTCTTTATAAAGGCAGTTAATTTTTTTAATTTATCAATAGGCGTTTTGGATAATATATTCTTTATGTCGATTGACACTGGCATTATCCATTTTCCCAGTTTGGCCTTTCCATCCTGAACAAAAATCTGTACTGCTTGAGTATTGTCTGTCTGTTTTTCATTTGTTGACGTAAAATTAAATACAGATTCATTCTTCCGAAATTTAACGCAACGAAAACCAGCGAATCTATACAGATCGTTCTTCAGAGCAACCTTGACATTCAATAATTTACTAAATGTCAAGAAAGTCTCGAAGTTTTGCAAGGATCTTTTGGTCACATGATCCTCTATGTCTTTAAAGCGCGTTTGCAGATTCCGTTCATGTTGCTTGATGATGTTTCTCAGTTCCTTTATTTCTTGGCGCAGTTTCGTCTTTTCTGTAGCTGTCCCATCTAAAAGTCAGAAATAGATTAACTTAACTTTCTCCGCTTTAGTGAGGTTAGGATCCTTGATATGTAGTTCACGTACCTTTATTTGCCGACTCGATATTCTCATTATCGTTATTCGAACTGCTCGCGGAACTTTGCGTTTCCATTTTCGTTCCTAGGAATCGTTATATCACTTGCAACAGAAACACAATCAAACGAATTGGCGCCAAAATTATTCATAGTTTTCAATTATTTTCATATCTCGACTGCTCTACTTCCCTTTTTAGATGGCGCATTGGTGTTTCTGCTATTCTTAGGGCGAGTTTCACCAAACTCTAATGCAATTGGTGCAGATTAAAGATGACTTCGATCAAATTTCGGTTAATAATTAAAAGATGATTAATTTTTATCCATGCTATTGTATATAAAATATTACAGACATCTATCAATTTCTATGGATTTTTTTATAAAAATTAATTCTTTTTTTAAAAGTTCAATATTTTTTTATTTATTTATACAGACATAAATAAGTTAAAAGTCAAGCTAATCAATTCCATAAATAATAAGGAGATACAAAATTGATGAAGTTTAAATCAATCATGTTTCCTGTATTAAAGTTAAAAAATTTATAAAAACTGAAGTTATATAATTTCTGATGCCTGTTTCCGCCAATGTAGATTACATTTAATCTCGATTCAACTTCCCAGCAAACGAGAATGGATTGAATTAGATTGAAATGGATTCAGATTTTCAGAAATATTGATTCACAAATGTTACAATGAATGCTTTTCAATCCTGAATTTTTATTTATTTATATGAATTGCATGGAGCATATCTCTATGCCTTTCAATCTAAAAATAATATTAGCTTTTTCTGTGCATTGTGAATACTGTCCAATTCAAAATTTTGAATAGGAAATGCAGTTTTTCAATCTAATTGCATCCAATTAAATCTAATTGAATCCAATTGATCCTATTAAATCCCAAAAAAATATTCGCTATTTAAAATACGCATTCGGATAAAAAAAAATTTCAATCCATTTTAATCTAATCTCGTTTGCTGGGTTACTCTTCATTTTTTCTAATTCTTAAAACTAAAAAAAATGAAACATTCCAAATAATGCATGTTGGATAAGATATCTAAAAGATATTTTTTAGACATAAGATATCTACTAAAGAATCAAGATTAAAGTTAAATTATTAGTGGAAACAGACTTAACTGATAAGTAAACAAGATTTTAATAGATGTTACTCTGTAAAAACTCTGTTGGGAAAAGAAGATATAAATATTTTTCTTATCCAAACACGACATAAGAAATTGAACACAAAATTGTATAAATTGATACATATAATACAAATAATAATAAAATAATAATATATAGTCCGCGTCGTATACTATTAGGGCTTTGTTTTTACTTCATTGCGATTAAGCCGAAATTGTTTCAGTTAAAAATGTCAGTTTCACCGCGTTCGATATGTCGGGCCATGATCGTCATAGATCATTGTGGGAGCATTATTACAAAGATTGTCACGGGATCATCTTCATAATTGACAGCAGCGATAAACTGCGACTGGTTGTTGTGAAAGAAGAGCTGGACATGCTCTTGCAGCATCCCGATGTTGCAGGTACATTTCATAGTAGATGATAAAATTCGAATAGCAAGTACTCATTTAACACAGAAACACAAAATAGACAATCAGTTAGAAGATCTAGAATTTAGATTCTTTCGAATGTTCGTATTTCACAATTGACAATTTCTTAAGAGACTTGAAAGCAGAAGTTTTTCAGCAGAAACTTTTCAGGACGCAAGATACCCATTCTCTTTCTGGCGAACAAGATGGACCTGCCCGATTCTTTGACCACCGTAAAATTAGTCGCTGGACTTGGACTCGAACGAATACAAAATAAACCCTGGCACATACGGGCAACGAATGCATTAACTGGCGAGGGCCTGCAGCCGGCGATCGAGTGGTTGACGGATCAAATTCGCGATATATACATCAACAAGAGATAAACTACGTTATACGATACGAGATGCGATTGATTCGATACTTCTCGGTGAAGAGTCTGTCGTATCATCAAATCGACTTAATCGATGTCTATAGCATATTAATGACGTCAATTATACCAGTGTTTTCCACATGGCGTTTCCCCGAGATGCAATCCAGCATCACGAAAACCAAATTATGATATAAAATTATCGTTATGAGAAAGAATTGTTTCGAAACAATCCTTTTGTTCTGAATCTGCGTAATTAGTATGAAAAAGCATACGATCAGATGATTCATAATATTATTTAGTCAAATTGTAAAGGTCTCATGACAATTGGAAAACATCGATCGTTACAAGCTCAGTGCAGTTTCGTCCAGAAAAATGTAAAAAGGCGTATGTTTGTACATACATACAATAATATGTATATGTTAAGAGTGGCTTATATGTAATGTAATTAATTAAGATACGCAATGATTAATTAAGATACTGCAATAATTTTTGACATGCTTTGACTAGATTAGTTTCATAAACAGTTTTACAATTAGTGAGCTTTGCAGAGATACTTTATTATGATATCCACAATAAATACTCATTAGAGAATTGCACAGTTCAGCACATTCATAGTTTATTACTTTACCTCTGTTTATATTAGGTGTTGGAATTAATTCGTAGCGTTTTTAATGAAAGAATGTTATTTATTTCACATGAGCATTAAAAAATACATTAATGAAAGTACTTCCCATCACTTGTAAAACGCTACGAATTAATTCCAACACCTAATATCTTTTTTGTATGTCACTGTGAAAAATAATTAACTATGATTGGTTAATTTCTTTTCGGTTTTGTGTGGTCTATTACAAATATTCGGTCTACTCCAAAGTATTTAATTGACCAATTAAAAGAATTTCATTAATTAGCTAATTAAAAAACATTTGCTTTAAAACATTTGGACAAATTAAACAAAGTTGGACAAGTTACTTCCATGTTTGTGGACGTATCCTAATCTACACTGTAAATTAATTATCCACATAATTGAAATTATATTTGTACTTTACTGTTACTCGATTTATAGTAAGTCCAATCATAAAACTATCCAATTAGCACACAATATTTAAAAAATATTTTTTAAATATTTATTAAATATTTTTACGTTAAGTAAATATTTAAAAAACGTTTTAAAAACATTGTCTGTGTGTGTGTGTGTGCTGCGGATAAATTTAATTAGCATTTATACGTTAAATTATTTTATATTATATGTAAAGAATTTGATTTGGCTGATCAGTTTACATATACCGACACAGGACTATCGCAGAACAGACTTGCAAAGCGTTCTACGTGTGTGCGCCAATTTGAATTAACAATATTTTTCCCAAAGTTCTCTTTCTTCGCATCTTTCGTACGTAAATTTTCACATTTCTTTAAATTATTAAAAAAAAAAATTGATTAAATTGTCGTAGTTGTTCAAAAACGCAAAAAAAGTCTCCCGTCAATTCAAATCGTCAAATTATCGTTCAAATTTCAAATTATCTCGGTATTGCGCAGGCGCGTGGCCATATAGGTATCATTACAAATTACACTGCTATCCTAACATATAGTACTTAAAATTTACATTTGTTTACATTATGTAATGTAACCTACAAGATTCCTTTATCAGCAGCGCGTAATCGAATCCAATATATTTCAATAAAATTATTTAATATGTAACTGCACATGCTCTGACGCTCGCATGTAAAGGCACCTTGACTTCGGCCGCCATGACAGTTCGGCGGCTCATTTAGTTCGGACGGAGAAGATAGTTGCTCCGTGATTAATCGCGAATTTATCGGTTGGGAACGCATTATGGGCGCGAATTTATGTCGGGAGTGTCGATTAAAGTGATGAGTGTATGACTGCCGCGAGTTCGTCGTATATAATCGAGACCGTGTCAAGATATAAACATCGAAATGAGTGCGAGAAGGAAAGTGCTGATCCTTGTTTTGGGCGCGCAATACCGAGTCGTATGTTCTTTTTGGACAGTCGGGACACGATCGACGTTAGAGACGTGATGTGTCGAAGAAACGGATCGTTGTAAATATACGTTCAACGGAAATAATTTACGTCGCAAGACGAGTGTGATTCATTTGGACGTTGCAACGTTGGTCGCGTTTAGCTAACTCAACTGTTGCGGAGTGCTCGTTGTTATTCGTGTATTCTTCTAGAGCATCCAATAGCAGCAAGCGCTCACGGATTTGCTCCGCAACAGTTGAGTCTGGTACTCAATCATTGGCGTGAAATCGTTTTTCCTTCGATGACGCGCGAATTAAGTTTTGAAATTGTGTGTAGTGAAGCATCCGTATCCGATAGTCATTCTTTTCTGGAATTGATGTTGGCCTTTCTAAGGAGGAACTTGCGAGGAGATGACGTGAACTACAATATCTTAGCTAGTGAGCTATTAATTGATTATTTAGATTAGATTTACTTTTTGAATTAATATGTGTGTAATTGCGATTGCGATTACTTACAAAAAATTTATTGAAGTATTCGAAAATGTTTATTTTAAGAAATATTTTTACGCTTTATGTAAAATATTCGTTGAAATAATTAAATAAAAAAGATTAGATAATATATACTATAATAACATATTAATAATTGTAGAGATGGGGGGAATAAAGGCACAATTCTACTTAGGCCCTTTTTCCGGCGATTAGCTTTTTTATGTAATATTGATCGTAATAGAGAAGTAGTATTGTAACATGTAACTTCTTAAAGACATTATAAATTCATTTTATATTTTATATTCATTTGTGTATAATAAAAAAGTAGCAAGTTATTTTAATTTTTATTAATATCAAGATTTTGTAATTAGGCTTTTATTCCGCCCATCCCCTCAATTGACATATAAAGTAAATAAAATGTCGACGTATGAAATTCAAAATTAATTGGAATGTATTATTAATTTTTTCAGGTGCAGCTAAGAGCGTATTTAGCTAGGATACAACGCTGGTGAGTGAATTTATAAATTGAATTTCATTATATTTACACGTTAATATAAAACTGTGATGTCATCAATTTCATATGCTTTGGGTACAGTGAACGTGATGCTACATAAATGAGGAGCAGACTTTTAAAGTGCGTTTTGTCCAATTTTTGAAGTGCATTATGTTTTTTAACAAGAAACAAACAAAATATATTTGTTTAACATCTTTAACAATTGTTGAGCAATTTTGTTTAATAGTTTTTTCATCCTACTGGTTGACATATTACTATTTTCTTTAAAATACGTAGTTTTCTTGTATGTATATAGTTTCTTTCTCATTTTCTGAAAATTACAAATTTTGATTGGTTCATTAAATGCTTCAAAGCAATTGTAGTGAGACTTTTAGCTGTTCTCATTTGTTATCCAATTATTACAGGAACTTAAAAAAAATTCTATTAATTAAATTTATGATTAATTTAATTATTAGTAGCGTCATTTTATTAACAAAAATAAAATTAACTTATTATTTAATATACGGAAAAGAGATTAGACAACTTTTGCATAGGTCATTTATTGATATACATGTCTCGCAACTAGATTTTTTCAGAGACAGTTGCCACATTTATACATTATCGAAAATAAATATTATCTGTAAATGATATCACGAAAAAAGTGCGCTAAATACAATTATATCTATATCTTTTTATTTAACATACACAGTCTGAAGGCGTAGAGATTCCTGAGCATTGTATATGTACAGTTCAGAAAAGTTATTGAAAGAATAAGGACTTTGTAACATTTGAAAATAGTATCCTCATCACATACATATACATATATACATATATACTATGATTAACGAATCATAAACAGTTTTTTCTTTTTTATCAGTCGTGGAATTATTTGAATGTATCATATGAGAGTGATTCCCAAATTCTAAAATATTGCTATATTGATAAATTGGTTAAAATAAACAAGAATGTATATAGCATGTGCCACAACAATGCCTCCAATAATTTCTTCAAAATATTTTCAAACATCATGCATGTAATAATAAATAGTAATTGGAACTAAGTCTAAATTTAACGTTATCTTTTTATATCACATTTGCATAGCGTTTTAATATACATATATGCAATAATTTTAATCAGATGAAACATGATGAAATTTGAAATTAAGTTATATAAATTTAAAACTTTTTTATAGTTAAAAATATTGTAAAGTCCGACACAATAATTGATTTGCCAATAAGCAAGTTTATAATGGACAATTTTTAGGCTTTCTTTTATCACGAATTACGTATATTATTACATATAGTTAATCAGCAATTTGTAGAATAAATTATTACAATATAATAATTTGAACGATCATATGTCACATTTATAAAATTGACAAGAAGAGGTATTCTAAGATATAAATTGATATCGAGTCCTTAAAAAATTTACGTAAAGTAAGTACAATGTACCCTGATTACAGTTTTCACAAAATGTTTGTAATCACTTAAAAATATATAAAATTAATTTGGAATTAATTAATTGGATTAAAATTATTAATTTGAAATAATTTGTGCGTATGGATAAATGGTAGACATTCACTTTTGCTGAGATAACATTAGCTCCAAGTTATTTTAAAATTGAACAAATAATAACGATAGAATAAACTGAATAGGTAAAAGATACATTACAAATAATAATTAATAAACAAATAAGTTACTATAAAAGATCTACCATAAATTATATTAGGACGATTTGGTCCCCAAATATGGGCCCTATCTCATTAACGAATTAGATTTAAATGCATTCAAATACGTAATATGCAGAAACGTTTAGATTTTGTCTAATTCTCTATGATAATATAGAATCGATCTATTTATGCCAAATGACCCTCTTTAACATATTATAATTTAGATGCCTCTTTGTCAGGAATATTAATTAATTCTTGCTTCCAATAATATAAAGGAGGCCCTGCGGTGAAGCAATATTTCCGTTCAAGCGGAGTGCCTTCCTTGACATAATACATAATATACATATTACACATTTCATCTTCGTTCGTTCCACCTATAAACGTAGTTCTATCGCGTGTACTTTGCATTGTGCAACGAGCAGCTAATTTATCACCATACGTAATTGGAACTCTATTGGTAACAGGATAAAACATCTGAGGAGTCAGTGGATCTCTCTTTCCAAGTTCGATCCACTTGTTATTCGGCTTTACTACATAGCCAGAAACGACTTTTCCAAGCGAATGCGTATGCGTTCTATATGCGAATGGATAGATAGTTTTCTTCTCCATTATAGGACAAGATGATTCCATATGTACTGTTGATCTACGTGGTATGACTCCACTTGTTCCTAACAAAATAACTCCAGCTAGTTTGTCCATTGTTTGTGTTGTATAATGCAGAAATACACCTGAATCATCTGTCCTCCCATCCTTAAAGCGGTCAATATGTGCATAATGTACTTGTAACACAATATATTGTATGGGAGAATCGCCGCCTACTTTAAAGCCCACTCCCTCTGGTAGATCTAATTTAGGAGCATCTCTTGCCCATGCATAAATGATCTATATAAACAGACGAATTTTTTTCTTCATTAGTATCTAAAATATTCGTAAAATATTATATATTTGGTGATCTTAATATTACCTGAGTTCCTTCTTTACAAGCGGGTGCGGTATCTGCCAAATGTCCAACATTCGCCATTTCTCCACAATTCCAAATTGGTTTTGAGCTACCCGGTTTGGTGCAACCATAGACAAGCATATGGTGAGCTGTTTCCATTGTTGCATTTGGTTCAAAACCAATAATGTAATAATTTTTTGCATAGTCTATCCTAACTGGAGTACATAAATATAATTCAGGCTGTAAACAAAATGTATCATATAATTTTTATTATTAAAAAAATTATATTTAAAAATTAAAAGATTATTGTATTATAAACTAGCACTGTAAATGGTATAAATCTTCTTAAAAACGAAATTAAAATTAAATGTAATGTATTTGCAAAAAGAGTGTTACTTGTTTGATTTTTGTACACTTTATTTTTATATGTAGCAAAAGCCATATGTTATCACATAATTACATCGTATTATGTCATATACTCAATCGCATGTATGTATGTATGTGTTATTCGTATGTTATAACAAAAAACTAAAAGATTATACTTACCGTGTTCGGTTTCACGTTTGGCATTAGCAACGAGAATCTCTTGACGTCATAACAATACGTAAATTTTAAAAAAATCACGAACGCAAAGAAGCACGTAAATACACGTTTCTGCAACATTTTCGAGCGTTAGCCTTTTCCACACATCGGCTTTTTTATCAACGCTATGACAAGGTGTGTACCACCTGTCAAACGCTACAGGTCGGTCGATATGACACCTAGCTCAACCTAAGTCGAGCTGAATGACGCAAATAGCAAATGGATATTTTTAGAATTGCAATATTCCATGATAGTGGTGACATCTTACGGGGACACATATATACAGTTTGTCATATCCAATTGACTTAATATACCAACAGAGTTTTATTCGATACAATACTCCTATTAATTATATTCAATGATTAATTAAGAATCAGGATGTTTATTATCTGGAAAACTTAAAAAATCTAGAATTTTCGAAGAATTTTTTTACTCTTAAAGGTTGATAAAATTTTTATGAAATGTACTTGGAACAGTTTTCAAAATTTTATGTTTAAATTTATCTAAATTATGCCTCTTTGAAAATATCACTTTTTCAATAATTTTTTTCTGGATGTCAACAATCGATTATCAATAAGTATGACATATATACGTCCGTGTATGTTCATGCATATATTGTAGTATGTCTCGCGAGTTTTTATGTAAAAAAATGGAAGTGACAGCAGAGAACAACGTACATCAGAAGTTCATTGTTAATATTATATATTGTAGTCAGCCTTTTCTGTATTATCCTCATTTCGCGGCTCAATTGTAGAAAAAAATAAATATAATCTCGTGGAGTTCTTGTTTTTTTACGAATTTACAATATACATATAACGTTTACATTATTTACATTCTAAAATTCATTTTAATATAATTATTTATCATTTCTATTATAACAATATATAAAAAAATTCTCTAATCTTAGTAGTTTGAAATCTAGGAAATCCGAGAACTCTCGGGGAATTTTTTTTATAGCTAACACACTCTATTTCAATTGACAGAATTGCCTAGAACGAAATTTCTAACTAATTAATATAATTTCACGCGTTTGCAAAGTGCACCGATCGCGCCTCGGACATTTCCTGCGAAGCACGTCGACCTACCGATGCACTCTCGTAATTGAATGCAGCAGTTGTATCTACAACGAACATGCATACTACGAACGATATTGTATCACGTATATGGTCCGATGTTAATAAAGTTCTCTTGGCCGCTACATATACAATTGACTGTTTTTTGTTTGCATATGCATATGTACCGGCAAATTGTATTGCGGCGTTATTCTGTTCATCACGTGTACTACATATTGACTGCATATCTTGTTCTATTTCTAGATGTTCTGCATTCAATATTCTGTTTTTATCTCATCAGAGAATTTTGAAATTAATTTTATATTCGCCGCTCTATCTTACGTGACGTAACATAACACTTTTTAAAATAATTTATTTAGACTTAACTATCTTTTATTCCATCACAAAGGAACGTACGTAGCAAAAAAGAATAAAACACGAATGAAAGACTGAAGATTCAGCAATCAGACAATATAATGACAATTTTAATAGATCTGCATGTAAAAACGAGTCGTGAATTTCGCGATTTAAACTAAGTACGGACATTTGTTATATGCAATTCGCGGTTTCATTAAACATAAAGGGTCCATCAAGAGAAAGGTAGTCTCGTCAAGATTTTTAATACTGCAATAAAGCACGTCTTGTGCGGCTTTACGTCAGATTTATCGTGCGCGCTTTCTATAACAATCTTGCTCGTCTCTCGCTCGTATTTTCTCAGAGCCTCCTACCGTCAATCGATCGACGAAAAGCCGACGAATTAATACAGTTTCATGATGAGCCCGATATATTGAACCGCGCTAAGCTGTTGTTATGTCTTAACGTTCATACATGGACCGTGACAGTAAATTAGCTGACCCTCGATTAACCGTTATA
This sequence comes from Acromyrmex echinatior, assembly GCF_000204515.1. The sequence continues at coordinate 857,429 of NW_011627526.1, read as the reverse complement.
CACCGATCTTATTTACCGATTACGAAATTACATTCGTGGAACTTGACGAGAGGATTGATCACGAAGTTCAGCTATTTATAAGCGATAGTTGGTATGTTTAAACGACAAGAGGAATTAATTAACTTAAGTGGAGCTGCGGGAATTGACTAATCGATTATCTTACAATGTGTGCTCCCGTTTTGTGTGCTCACGTTGTGCAGAATTGTTAGCGAATATACCTTCCACATGCAGTATGTTACCGAATAAACTTTGCAACCATTATTTAGATTTTGTATTTTTATGTTGTATTTTTATTATCGAGTTTATTTTATTCATCGTGAAAAATAAACTTATATTACAATCGTGATTGAAAAAAATTCTCTCTCCATGCATTAGAAAAGAAAATAAATAATAAAAAAAAATTTTTTTTGTATTTTATATCAATTTTGAATAGTTTTTGTTATCACAAAAACTGACTGTAGCTCTTAATTATGAATATACACGGTGTTGAACGTTGAAAGTTAAAAACGATAGGATTATGAAAAGATTATATATATATATATATTAAAATCGTTAATATTGATTTTAAAAATTAATTATAAAAATGTTACAAATATTATAATATATAAGTAATTTCTGAATAATTTGGATATTTTTGAAAATAAATCCTGATATTAACTTTTAATAACGATAAAAATTAATTGAAATGTGACGTTCTCTCATTTCTTGGATCAGTTACAAATTTCGTTAACATTTTGAATTTCACGGATGTTATTTTTATATCGTTTCTATTGTCGTTGAATCAATAGTCGTTAAAAGTATGCCGACAACCAGCGTACGTTTTTGGAAAATAAATGACCGGTGAAAGTGCAGCAGGCGAGTTGAAGAATCTAACGGAGGTGCGGTCGACAATTTTAAGAACCATTGATGAGAATCGAAAGAGCTAATAAAGTCTTCTCTTTCTCTTTTTTGCTCTTCACGCTTGTAACGTCTGTCTTATACATATACGATAATTTGTAGCTGTGTCAGAGCTGAAAATCGTCCAAATGGCAATCGTTAAATTATGTTGCGATTAATTATGCGCTATAAAGCAAAATTTATAAATCTGCACCTAACTATTGATTTGCAATTAAATTTTTATTTTTGTGCTTGTAGAGAAAAGTTGCATTCGAAATTAGGTCAGAGGATGATTGTTACGTTAAATAATAGCTCTGTTATCTTTATCATTAAACTATAGGCGATTTGATAACATACACAACATTATGTATTTTATATTACATATAATTTACATATTAATTTTTGCCAATTATTCCGCATTTATCGCTTTAATTTATTTAGATCGAATTGCTCCGTGAATGCTCTGCGCTAATGGATTTCACGCAACGATGATCAGCTGATGATTAATGCAGAAATCGCTTTCGTTTCTTCCGATATGACCTACTTTACGTATCAAAGAATGTCTAGTGGGGAAGTGTTTTAGATTTTCGTTGAACGAGTAGCGCGACGTATCGCCCACCTGTAAAATCGAAAACCGGTTTTGTTCATTACATCGCACGTCGCACTCTTGCACGCGTCTCCTTCAGTAGAAGTTCGTGCCAATATAGCCGATATGTCTGACGCTAAATCGATAGTCATCTTTCGTGTGATGAATGAATATTCTTCGCAGAAACTTGTATCTGTTTTAATGACGCTAATTTTGAAAATGTCAGAACATTTAATATATTATTTATATACGTAGCTAAAACATTATTATAAGGATATTAAAATTAATTAAATTTCTTTGATAATTAAAAATCTTTTATATTTAAATTATTTATTTATATCAGATGAACAGAATAGAGATAAACATTATTAAGTTTTTTCAAAGTTAAATTGGGAGAAATACGCTGCTTTATTTTTTTTTATTTTATATCTTAACACATCTGATTTAAAGTAATTTTATATAATTAAATCGACATTTGGCATTTTTTATTTTAATTAGATTAGTTTTTTAATTAAAAACAATTTTTACCCAATATCGAATTTTTGTCACTGTAATAATTGATGACGAAGGAACATCGAAATGAGACACAGTGTCGCATAACGTGCAAATATGATAAAATCCATGTAAATATACGCATGTAAAATTGAACTATATTTATATTAGAAGACAGAGAATATATCTTCTATCTCTCTCTCTCTCTCTCTCATTTATTTAAATAAAATATTTTATTAAAAATAAAAAAGAAGAAATGAGAAAGATATACTATTACCCTAACTTTTTCACTGCTAGTTTCATCAAACAATAGTGAAAATATACGAAGTATATATGAAGTGACGGAAAAGTAATATACGAGGGTTGACCGTGGAGAGGGTTAAAGATCGATTTGCGTCGTGCGGTGAGCAGCATCACTATTTCGATTTCACGAGAGTAGAGAAGGATGTTGCGAAGAATACGAATTACTCTTGGCAAAATAAATCGACGAGACTTCGAGAGATTTCGCAAAGCGTGACTCGCGTATTAAGGAAGATCGTGTGTTCGAAAGCGAAGTTCGAGCACAACGGAATATAGATCGAATGCTCGATCATTTCTGCTCCATTAGTCGATCAGTGTCACGCGTCGAAAACATGCGGGAAAACGGGAAGATTACTTTTATTCGCCACGATAATTCTAGGCCGAATTCTCAAGATGTGCCTCTCAGTGGAAGCTGAAAACAAAACGAGAATATACCATACATTGTACCTGGGAATGAAAAAAAACGTACGCGTAATATTTCATTTTTGCGGCGACTAGAAGCGAACGAAATACATTTCGCTTGCTCTCAAGTCGTTTCTCACGTGATTTTGCCGTAATAAACCTTTCGCCAATTATACATGTACCTCACATTTTACAACGATAAACCGGTACTTTACTATTTGAATAAACATACGTAAAATGTTATTATTAATAGAATATCAGTGTTAAAATTTTTTTTTTTTTAACGATGGTAAATTAAATAGCTAGATAAATTTACAAATGGAATATACGCATGTCCCTCGTTCGCGGAAAACTTGCCTTGTGGCTTTAGATAAATAGCAATTTATTAATTCCCGTTAAAGCTGAATTTGCCTAATAGATATAAAGACTCATAAACTTGATTCTTGCCGAGGGGTTTCACCCATAATTATGTTTCCTGTATGCAACGGCAGTATATGAAAGTAAAATCTATACGCGTCAGTATAACTTGTATGAGGCTATGAGCTGAGTATCCATTTCCGGTTACCGATATATTTTGCATTCATATACGAAGCGTATCACAAATCTCCGCTATTCTTCTGGACGATGCTCCGAGATCAGTATTCATAACGATGACTTAGAAAGCGGACAGACGTGTAGCGTGAACGCGATACATGACCGATACATCATTAATCATCATCTACGTCTCTAGCTCATGTTTTTTATTCTTAATCGCTTTGTGCATTTTCAGCTTCGGGGTACAAATTCTCATGAAATCAACGAGGTCTACTGTTACCATGCGTGTAGTGATTAAATAAACAATAAATATCTATTAACTCATTAATGTTCATATTAGAAAAATATTAATGTACATTGATTAGCTACACTGAGAACAAATGTATTAAATATTAATAAATATTTTTGTTTGAATAATATTAATTAAAAATTTATTTAACGGTAAATAAATATTTACTAAAAAAAGATATAAATAAATATTTATTAAAATATATAGTACATTTTTCTCAGTATATTATTTATACTTGTAGTTCATTCTATAATTATATTTATCGTACATGAGATTATAAAAAGAGAGAGTTGTAATCATCAAATTTGCAGTATTTAAATTGAATGATAGACTCAACTCTTAATCCTCTTTTAATTATATATTGGAATTGTATACTACAATTTAATCTGGTAAGAAAAAGAAAATGGAAAGGTGTGGAGCGAGAGAGAACTGCCTGCATATGTTAGAGCATGTACTAGTTTGATGGTTTAATTCTGCTTTTCATACAAAACAAATTAATTGCTGGTATAAGGTAGGAGTTTGTTATGGAGATGCTAACATAGCTAGGTTATTAAGCCTCTGGCAAGCAAGATATCGAGTTCGCAACAATTACCACCCTTGCGTTAAAGTCCTGCGATATCATACTATTCCGTAACTCCCAACGCGGAATGATGTTTGACATTTTCGAAGCCCGCGTATTCAACTTGTACTACTACTCGAACTTCTCCGATATTCCCGGTCGAATCTGCCTTCGGAAATAGAAGTTGTTGATAAATTTCGAGTGAAATAGACGTGAAGTCACATTTTGTATTAATATTTAATAAATACTTTTCTTCTCTTTACATTTCCAGACTCTTCGTGAGTCTTTCGTAATTTTATGATTTAATCAAACGTTACGTAAGATTTTCTAAGAAATTGTTTTAAAGTATAAATAATCACCTTTATTACTTGTTAGTATTAAAAAATCACAGATATAGACAAATGTAATGCTAAAGCGTGAATAGCAAAGCCGATGAAAATAAATTGGTACGTAAAAGCGGACATCGTAAAAGCACACGGGCCGATCGTTAGGAAAGCGACTGACTGTAGACACTGACTTCGAAAGTGAGGCCTCGATCACGTTTCGTTCGACGTCGATTCGCACGTAAGACGCGCGCACGGTCCGAGCTTTGTTTTCGTCCTCTTTTTCCCTTCGATCTTAGCACGATGGACGACGCGGTTCGAATCCACGACGACGCAGCACGTTTCCACGGGTGAATCCTTGCTAGACGATCGTGCTCAATCCGAAACGGAATTTCTCGACGTTATTGAAAAGCGTTTTCTGGATTTTTCGCGTGAAAAACTTCGTTGCTCGCGCGAACTGCACTTGTCGTTTAACGTTTCATGATGGTAGTTGGTTTAGCTATATGCGGGCTGCAACGATTGGCTTCCCGCGAGAAGTTCCGTATATTGTGACGTTATAAACGAGAAAATTTTCCCGACAAACTACAATCTCGTACAAGCGTGTACTGATGGAAAACTCTTTAAAATAAAAGCAAAATCTTTCTCTGAAGAAAGAGAAGAAGGAAGGAAGAAAGTTGTGAACGTAACAGGAATAATTTTATGGGCGTAACAAATCTAGTTTTTGAATGAAAATTTATATCTATGCGGTGTGAGATTTATAATCATTAAAATGTTTCATTAAAATGTCTGACGTTCACAAAATGGCTTTGCTCTTTTCATTAGATAAGCGGCTTATCAACATATAGCAGCTTTTCAATATAAAGAGCGAAATTTCTTTAATGTATATGATACATATATTTTTTTTATATATAGTATGTTTTATATCAAATTACCTAATGGCTGTTTCTTCATAAATAATAAGTCGGCGCAAAAAATTGCAACGCCATTTACAAGAGAAAACTAGAGCAAGACTATGATGCGATTGATAATTACACCGATAAGCAACAAACACTACTTAATTTTCATATCGAAGTCGGCGATTTTACTATCATACCGCCTCTATGACGTCATTCGACTTCTCTCTCTCTCTCTCTCGATCGATTTCTTGCACTTCATCATTCCGAAACACCGCGATTAACGTTGATCGCATCATTAATCGCAATTGCTAATAGGAAAAGCCTATTTGAGCCGAGGGTAAAGAAGACCGTATTTTCTCCGTCGCTGTAGTGAAGATAAAATGTGTCTCAAAAAGGAAATCGCTCGAAAAATTCTTCGTAAAATTGTATCCCGATCGATAGCGGCAGAATAAGCGAATATCCTGTTCGGTGTCTGCCATTTGAGGAGTCATGCATTTCGCTACGTGCTAGAACATGTTAAACTGTAAACTATATATATATGATAATAAGATTATTTTTTAAAATGATAAATAACAATAAGATTAAGGCTGATGAGAGTCAGCGCATAGGTATTAGTTTATGTAAAATACTTCAATTTGAATACATATATAAAATGAGGCTCGAAAGAATCTATCAGTTAAAAATGTAAAAAAGCCCATCAGAGCCTACATCAGCTATTCAGATGCACAAAATTCTTTATTTTCATGTGAATGTAACAGAATGAATAAAATATACATTTCAACTCTTCAATTCGGGTCCTCATCAATATAACATATAAATCGAAGTTACATAAATGACGCAATTTCCAAGTTGATGATACCAACCCAACAATTTAGTTCGTTCTTCTTTATCCAACTATCAAATTAGCTATGTAATGAATAGCCCAATGAATCTCAAAATTGTTAACTTACACAATAATAATATAAAAATTTACATAAAGTAAAACCGAAGTCATATACATTGCGTCACTTGGTAGGAACTTGACTTCAATTTGATAGATGATGTGCAGCTTTATTCCGAAATCTTGAACGTTTCCACTCTCTTTGGAGACCACCATCAGCAAGTTATATATATTATTTTTTAAATTATATTATGTTTATTAGCAACGAACAAGACTGCATCGCGCGAATCGCTGCATCAGCTGACGTTTACGCGTGTCGTCGGGTATCCTCCGACGTGTATTCCTATGTTCCCCGTCCTAATTCCGCCGCGCCTGAATTTCAAAGGTAAACAGAACTAAAACCGTTGGCTGTTGAAAGGATTTACATTTCTTTTAGAAAGGCGACACCACATACGTACGTTTACGTTTACGTGAAACGCCCAGACAAATTTTCGCCGAGAGTATTCTATATTCGATAGCGTCGAGCATTTCTCGCCTTTTTTCCTCGAGTCAGTTTCGACGTGAAAAGAGGCGCTTAGAGGAACTTCCGCTGTTTCGTAGATACGACTGAAAATATCTCGCGAATTGAGGTCCGTCACCGTACTGTTTCCACGTTTAATTTCCGGTGAGGAGGTCGGCATCAGGCAGAAAACGCGACGAACCATTCGTTTCGTTCCATGAGTAACGCGACTACGGTAGTGTAGATAAGAAATAGAAGAAGGGCGCCGAACTAGTGGAAAATTCACGATTGGTTAACCTACTTCGCCAGAGAGAATCCAACTGTTCTGGAAATCTTGTGATTTTATGACAATGGCGGTTGAACTTCCACGGTAATATTGCGCGTTTCCGGCTGTGCGGATTTCGGATTTAGACAGCTTCCAACCGAATACTCGTGAAAGTTAAGAATTACTTTTCCATGCGAATTACGAAAATATAGCTTCGAAAAATAAAATGTACAATTAGAATTTTAAATAATATAAACATATAAATTTATTTCCTTGGCTCCAAGAATAAATCACAAACTAATTGCCAATGAGAGCCAGTAGTTATTAGCGCCAAAATGTTAATAATTGTTAGCAGTAGAATCTTAAAATATAACTGCAATATATACATATATCTAACATTATCAGCTGACTGTACAAATGCAATTGTCTATTGATCACAACACGCAATACAGTAAAATGTTTCTATCTTGTAATCGAACTCTCGACCTGTGGAAATTGAGATTTCACTCGTATTGCGAATTTTCACGAGTTTTCGCTGCTGATTTCAATTGGGGGATGCACGTATTCCCCAGTTACAGAAAGATTATACACCTGTGGGGGTTGCGGTGGCAAGCAACTCGTCGTAGGACCGGCGAACGGTGCGTCTATCGCGTCGCGACGCGATAGAGAAGGGAGCATGAGAGAGAGAGGGAGAGAGAGAGAGAGAGAGAGAGAACGCGCAAAAGATACGTGGGGGTGAGAGAGAAGTCGCGATTGGTTAAACCGCTCTCGGAAAAGCCCGCCTGGTTGCTCGACCGGCCGGCACTTCGCTCAGTTCTCCACTGCGCTTCGTGTGAAGCGGAGCTTTTGAGATATCTCCTCGCTCTTTCTCTCTTTCTCTCTTTCTCTCTCTCTTTTGCTTGCCGCGATCCGCGCGGGATCGACCCTTCAATTGGGATCCCGTGCGAGTGTCGATCACGTTCGCCAGGAAATCGTGAAAGGACAAGGCAGCGATATATCCTGATCTAGCTTTTGAAAAGAACTGTGAAAGGCGAAGAGATTGAAGAAAAAGACGACAATGTGCGAGAAGAAGCTGCTGCGAGTGCTCTAGGACGAGAGGACTTGAGCGGGGCCTTCTCCAGGAAAGAGTGCGATTCAGGATAATCACGGTGAGTGTCTCAATTATTGCATCATCGTTATCAAGTTTTTAAATGATTTAAGAAACAATTAGAATTAAACCTTTTAACTTTTTTCATTTCGACGATTTCTGTCTCTACGGACAACTCTGGAAACAAAAGAATTAAATAACTCTCGTTGTACTTTGTGCATCGGCGAACATGCCGATAATCAAATTTTGTAAGATATATTTTTATATTACAACAGTATTATAATCTTTTTAGCGAATACTTTTCTGTGAAAATGTTGCACAGAAATGATTTACGCAGAAATTGCTCTGATATGTTCTTTATTTTTACTTTATTGTCACCTACGTTTTCGTGATTGAGAGAATTCTTTGCGAAAATATTTCTTTTCACGAAAAATGATTTTGCACAACAGGCAAAAGGATACGTTCTTGGGTACTCTCTTGAAAATTAGAGAACAAAGCTAAAGTAGACTGTATTACAAGTATAAAGTGGTCAAAGCAAGCTACGACGCACAGTCGGCGCTCGTAAACTCGCATGATGCTCTCTGTGCAGTTAAGGGATGATAGGAGAAAATTAAGGAAAGCTCTCTGCACACTATTCTGTAGCTTTGTCAAGACTACACGCCTCTAATTTAGATGCACAGCCGTATTCCTCTGAGCTTGAAGCTTAGTATTAAAGGTACTAGACATTTATTCTCGGTGGATATTTCGGTGAAATTTGAAAATATAATCAGGAAGAGGATTAATAGATGGTTAACCATCTATAATAATAGGATTATTCGGGTCACTCGTATTCTAGCACGACATACTTATGTATCTCTATAGAAGTTATACTAGAACAAACATATCTGTCGTTTTTTTTTCTATCTTTCACGTTAATTTGCAAGAAGCTCCTTACTTTTAATTAATAACTATTTATCGATAAAATTGAAAACTGTAATTACGCTAAATTGATTGAATTGAAGAAATTGGTTGCGAAAAGGACATTCGTATATTAGATTTAGGGCACTTTCTAAACAACGCTGTAATACGAAGCGTACGATGCTTAATGTATTCCTTTTAATAGAGAATCAATACATTCTTTTAACTAAGAAGGTTTTTGCGAAGATTTAAGGATCCCTTCGGTATATATAGGTCACGTCGTTTTCACAAACTTTTATATATCTTATTTGGAGAAACGCGTCCTCTGGGCGACGCCACGTTACTCTTGCCTTCTGCTTCGCAGGGTCGTCCGATCCATTTCTTAATCCGGATTTTGCGCTATTCATAGACCACTAGTCAGCGGAATCGATTCGTATTCGTTGTCGGGTGAAGAGAAACTTTGACAGTGTACTCTTCGATGGATATTCGATGTCGATCTTATTAAGCGAAGACAGATATCGCCACGCGTATTCATCAAGGATCGCGAACCGTTGTATGTATAAATATATGTGCGTAGATATGTGTATCCGCATGTTTGTATGCGGCAAATCGTTGATACATACCATCGTTCTTAATGAGCTTGAAGACCGTTTAATTCGTTGCACGCGTGACTCGATAGCTTTTCCGTGACTATCGATTTCCGAGCGAGCTTCCTGGATGAAGCATCGTCTCGTCGGGAAAGCGCTTGGAAAATTGGGCTAAGTCAATATTATCAGTTTTATATCTATCCCGTCATTTTTTATTATTTTTATCCATATAAAAAATATTTCACCAGTGTTACAAAACTTTCCGCAAAATGTATTCAGCTTTAGAAATTAAACATAAATTATTTACGAAATTAAACGAATTTACATTGTAATAAATAGTTAAATTATAATGAATTTTGACTCGTCCACGATGTTAGAAGTCGCAATTTTGAAAATCGATATCGCGTATTTTTAAAAGATGTAAAATAAGAATTTAAAATACATAAATATGGAGATCCGCGTGTTATATGTTTGATGATAAATGTGTAATCGATGAAGCTATTTGCCGTTGTATCGTTCTTGCCAAGAATATATTTTATGTATATGACGTTCGGCCAGTAAGACAGTAGAACTACGGTATGGGTGCAGGAATGTAAAACGATGTAACTAGTTATGGAATTCTAGTCATCCTGCATTCAGACCGAAACACCACCCACGTTGCATTTCTAGATTTGCGGTTCCACTCGCCCGTGCATCCTTAATCGGTTCGGTTTGCGGGTCTATTGATTCCTGGCGTTAACCGGGTCCCGAATTCAGAACGCGAAATCGTCGCTTGATTGGCATTAATCACGGCTGCGAATGCATTTGCGTTGACTATAACAGCCTGTCATTCGTTTGTACGCGAATACGATCCGCAATTATATGTATGTTGGTGCGATTTGTGCTTAAAACTGTTATAGAATTTTCGTCAGCACAAAACTCGATGAAAGTCTAGCCTTACTTAACGTTAACTAAAGTTTGCGGTAGAAAGTTCAAGTTATCAAATTATTCAGAACATGAAAGATTTGATCCCAAACTGCAGGGATAAAACGATATTAAATGTGAACATCGAGATATTCACTTAGCTCGATAAAATTCTACAAAGTACAGGAGATCGAACTCTCGATTAAATAAATTGAATCAAAGAGAGAAGCAAGAGTGAAGATTACATCAACTATAAAAAGAGAAGAAGCAGAAGTATTTAATTATACATATGAGCTACTTGGAAACATATAAGCTACTTTGAGAACAAGTCCTGCAGGTATAATTGATAGAAGGATAATTGAACGGTATGTTTTAAACTTAACCCCTTCAGATCTTGTGTACATAGTAATTTACGTCAAATTTGAAGACATTATTCAAATTATTTAATTAACACAATGTCATGGCTTATTTCGAGCTATAATTAATTATAGCTCGAAATAAGCCATGATATTGTGTTAATTTTTAAACAAAAGTATACGAGCATTTTTTACCCCAAATTATTTAATTCTATCGACATCATCTGAGAGCAGATATAATAATGTATATGTTGAAAAAATAATTAGTTTTGAAAAAATTAATTTTTTAATATGAATTGTTTACCAAAGTGTGTCTTGAATTGAATTAAAAAAAATTTTTTTAACATGGCTCCATTAAAATCAGGTCTGAAAGGGTTAAGTATATATCATCCTTAGGTAAATAAAGAAGAATATACCGTTGTATATAATACATACCGTGAAGCACGACGTCTAAGAGTTACTCGCGAGGAACCCTGCATTAAAGGATACTGTTCCACCGCTAGTTTACACTCAGTTTAAGATTGCCTTTGCGTATCTACGTTGCAGTAATGTTAGAAACTTTGCGCTCAAGTTCTTCGCCCGTGAGTGTCGCCCAATCTCAGCGACACGTCTCGACTCCGCAAATGCTTGTGTGCAAAGCAGCTTTTGCGTTTGTTTCCTCCGCATATACTGTGCACTGTTGAGAACAATCACGTTGCTAAACTGCTCGTACGTCGCTAAACTTGTAAGACTCATACGCGCGACAGAACGGAATACGCAGTGCAGAAACCGCCTAGAGAACTAGGTCGAACATCTTTTTTTTTTTTTTCGATCACTGCCGCAGTTGTGACGCCGCCACCACCCTTGTATCCAATCTACTGGCTTCTCGTGCGCTTGAAATTGCATCTGTTTCATCGGCATTCAGGAAGAGTGCCAAAGTTCGGTCTCGTTCCGATCGCCACGGAAATCGGAATTCTCCAGCTCTTGAGCTTTTCCTCCACTATGTGGAGGAAGATATGCAGCAGTCGATCACACGGAATATCAAAAGGTCTCTCCGTTGCGAGAATTTCCAGGGTTTTACGACGTGGTCGATCGACATTTATACGGATATTCCTGTGACACGTTAACAATCCGCGTTCACATTTTTCAATGCTACTCCTCGTAAAAAACTACCAATCATACTTCACCGCAAAACGAAATTGAAAATAGTGAACTGAATTGTTTAAAATAAATTACGCGTATAGATTTTTATGTGAGTTATAAATAATTGGCACTAAAAGTTTTTCGCTGCAGAAAATTGATTTTGAGTTCCTCAAAGAATCTAAAATTTCGTACTAACAGGGCGATTCAATAGAAGGGACATATTATATTTCACAGAAGCGCCAGCGCATGCGTATGCAAAAATTTATCGAGAGGCAGAGCCAGACATGCTCCCGATTTTTAACGGAATTATAATACGAGATTCGCTTAATTGCAAGCGAGATTAATTAAATATCCACACAGTTTCGCTAGAGGCGACGAAATACGAACTACATATGAAACCACACATATATTTGCCTGCTTCATTAAACTACTGTCTGCTATTTAAATGGAAAAGCAGAGCAGTAACAGCTTGATAATAGCATTGTAATGTCGCTATCGACAAATATTCCATAAGCGTTTTCGAAAATCTCACACATACACGAACATAATATCGTCGCGCTTATTCGGCTGCGAAACTAGTTTAACTTTCGTCACTTTTTTTCTAAAAGAGGAGAATTGTTTCACACGGTGCATATTGCTGCGCGTTTTATTAGTCGGCTGTCTGGCGAATTTGAAATGTGCTCGCTCAGTGAAGCTAGCTTGTGAATTTTAATTAAAAACTATGCGGCATGATAAGACGATACAGAGTGTAGCTCGCGCACCGTAAAAATAAAACAGCTACGATATTATTATTGACAATGCCACATTCTTACAGTCACGAACTTAATTACGTTTGATGAACTACGTGCACAATCCTCATCTTTGCGTTTGCTATTATTACACTGCAAAGAAAATAGAGCTGGGAAAGCACCTGGGGCGCAAGAAAATTTATTTTTGTGTTTAACTGCCATTGTTATTTATATTTATGCGCACCGTTATACGACCATAATTTTTTAGATAATTATGTTTGTCATATTCTATATATGTCAAAATGAAATTTTTACATCGCGTAATTAATATCATTTAAAGTACAATGTATTTTGCTAAAGTATTTAAGTAGATGTTAAAAAAATTTAAGTAGATAGGATCTGAAAATCTTGAAATGTCAAAATAATTATATTAAGAACTCGTGTATAATAAACAATGCTGTAAAAACTTTTGACATTCTAGCAATTAGTTTGAACGTTCTACATAATTATTTTGATAATTTAACAAGATTTATTTTTAGATCTAATTTTATATTAATTTAATTTATTTAATTAGCTTTTAGTAGTAATTTAATTTATTTTATAGATAATTTTAATTTATTTATCTAGCTAAATTTTCAAATATTTTAACAAAACCGTTTGTTCCATGTATATTTCAGTGTAATATATTATCTTGAGTATCGAGGTTCTGATTATATGTTATCGCAATTCTAAACTGTATCTTCCTCACGTTACCAAGGGCTATCAAGAGCTATCAAAATATATCCAAACTTATTGCTACATAAGTGCACATAACGTATCTGTACCAATACACACTTAACACATTCGCGATATTACGTGTACATATAAGTACCATCAAAGGCCGTTCTCGGTTTAATGTACGATGTCCCATAAGGTGCATATATCTCCCTTTACAACCAGGAAGCAGGTACGGTCCCTTTACACCCAGCGGTATTCATAAATTCAACGAGGAGACTAAAGAGGAGGAGGAAAGAGGAGGTGAAGGAGGTGAATGCTTGGCCCGTCGTTACTCTCGTGTCTCTTTACGCGCGCCGTCAACTCGTCATCGTCACATTTATTATCGTCCTTCAGCTGGTGATAACTCGCGGGCGTGTACTCCTCGATACGGATTCGCTGTCGTCGCTTGCCGTGACGAACGAGCAGCGAAATCCCACGGAGGTGATACAAGCGAAGATTGTAAACGCGCATGAAACGCGCGATGCACCGCGTGTCGCAACTCGTGGCGTTATCGGAGATCTCCTGACGCCGATATGAAAGTGTCGGGTAACCTCACCGTCGGGAGAGGTTCGTGAGTTGCAGGATTACGTGATATCGGGTTAAAGGTTTTCTCGTTTCCGAGTGAATGATCACGCTGTTCAGACGATGCGCCTCCGCTGGTTTGCGTTGATTGCACCGCTGCACCTTCACGATCTCGTTCTTCCGCGCTCGTGTATTGCGTGCTATTAGCTCTCTTGTTCTGGTCTACATCCCTTGTATCTGCATCCCGCTTAATCAATCATAGGATATTTTAATATAAGGAATTATAATGAGGTATTTTGACGGAATTGTCAGCGATGGGGAGTAACTAACGCCGTTACTTTTGCCATCACATTTTATAGTAACAATTTGATATGACATCGTAATTTTTTATGACGGTAATAATAATTAATTAAACGCTAAGATTAGGAGAGTTATTTTTGAAAAGTAACACGTCACTATTACGTGTTGTTTATTTAAAAAAAATAACGAGTAAAAGTAATATGTTGATGCATTACAAGTTTTAAAAAGTAACGCGTTAGTTAAGTTAGTTTTTTTCAGTAACGAGTGAACTTTTCCAACCCATTATAAGTAACGAGTAACTTTTTCAATCCTAGTATCACCGTTACAGTTATAAAAAAATATGCAAAGTCATTACCAATTGTTATATAAAGTAATAATAAAAGTAACACGTTATTTCCATTCCCTGGAAATTATGATATCCGTGAAGCGGTATTATTTTAAACAATAACTTCCATATTTTTTGTTATTTATTTTTACGATAGTTACAATTAAAAATACAATATAATTGAAATTATATCATACGCTTCATCAGCAAACGTTCAACGACGAATAATATTCCACTCTCTTGATTTTAATTCCACTATTAGGATATTTCCGTTCAATATAGAGCCCGCTTTTGACGTTTAAGCTCCTTAGACGGAAATGTAAACTTGATCTATTATTCTTATCTTATTTTTTTTTTCATTTCGAGCACAAACTTATCATACTTGCTGTCAACTATTTTCTGCAATTCCTTTGTGAACATTTAATCGCCTGCTGATAGTATTTTAATAAATGACGATTACATGCGCACTGAACGAGTTAATAGATCAGTAGTATTATAGCTTTAGTAGATTTTTCCAACAATAGCCCTTGAATTTCTTGTACAATTAATTATTCTACGAAGGATATTACTTTCATTGTTAACAAAATGAGTTTTCTGACTATTTGAAGATGAACAATGAATAAGAGAACGATCCTACCTTTATTATTCAGACAAGTCAGAATCTAGTCCGCGAATATTCTTGCTTTAGTTGAAGACGTAACTTTGGCACACCGATCGAGTTGGCAAACCGAAGTAGAGAAATTTATAGGGAACGGAGCCAATTATTTCCCCGTATTTACACTCGCAGGCAAACATGAATGCGGATTTCAATCGCGATTGATTGGCACCCGTAAAATACCGCAACCAATATTTTGTCATGGGCAAAAATACGGTTATATGCGAATGAAATTTCATTTCTGAATGGCGGTCAATTTATTTTCCTATTATTTTGCGGTGGCTGTGGAAACTCGTGATTTTACCACCGTTATTACTTAGAGACGGTTTCGTCTTCGCGAAGAATTCCAAACGCGATGAAACTCTTCACCCGTACTAAAGCTTCTCGAGACTTTACGGATGGTGCGCGGGACTTGAGAGCGAAGCTCAATTTTTCATTTAACCGAGCGGTGCCGCACATCCTATCTCCTTTTCCTTCACAGTTTTTCTCCTCGCAAACGCCGCTTGCGCGAACATAATTTCACGAGAACTCCCGCGAATTGTTCGCCCACTACGAGCCCAGTTTCTGAGTTCCCTTTTAACGAGACTGGACTTTTCATCGCGAGCGAAGCCGCTATCGAATGACAATGGTGTGCTGAGAATCAGCTTGTTGAAGAATGTAAACGTTGTTACTCGTTCAGGCTACAAATCCTGATCCTATAATTTTTTATCCTGATAGATGTATATTCGCACGCAGGTTACATGATATATTTTGCTCTGTTTTTCTTATTTACTTTTACGATAGTTATTAATTAAAAATACAATATAATTGAAATTAACTTGTCAAATTATATTTAATTGGAGTTATTTTTAATTATATATCGTCTATAGATCGTCGCTGCTACTCTATTTATTATATCGTTAATTTCGTGAAAACAATGGAGTTAAATAGTTTAACTCAAGAAAATGTATTAAATTTGACTTATTTTATTATTTACTAAGTGCATAAGTTAATATGATGTTTACTTTGAAATTAACCACAGAAATAGATTGATTTACACCTTGGCACAGAAATAAAAAAATAACAAAATGTTAATTTAAGAGGTTGGGCAAATTGCTTCTTTGATATCTAACGGTGTAAGATAGTGATAAATGAATGTATTCCGCGCAAGAAGTTATGTTTCTATGTCAAACTTAATGAATAGTATTTTAAGATTTTTTTTGCGGAGAAAGTATTACAATACGTAAGGTTGATTTTGTGTCGTGCAAGAAATTTATAATTTTTAGAAAGATAAATTACATATTTTTTTAAAGATACATATATATCTAACTGTAAAGGAATAATAAGATAAAGTCTATTTTAATTGTTATTTATGTGAAATGTCATTAATATGAGATTAATATTAGAGACATATTGACCATTCGACTCATCTCGATGACCTCAGTTTTTTCAATATCACAAAATAGGCAGTAAACGGGAAATTATGACCAAGTTCGACGGGCGTACTAAAAATTTTATCCAGCACGAGTTAGAGTGACCTATTTCACAGCGACACGAAATGTTGGATCGGAGTAAAAAGTGTCTTACGCTGGGAAGGTAACCGCAGGGCGCATGGGACAAAACAAGTTTAACTCTCGACTATGGTTGAATTCGAGTGATGTAAGTGCGCTACACGCCGCTAGCGCAATAAAACTGCCATTATATTTTATTACTCGCGAGTCGGTACGCAACTCCAACTCTCTTTTCCATTTTTTAATGTCAACGGCTAACCGGTGTTGCAAATAACACAGCCACTGTTACAAATTTTTCTGGGTATTTTACAATCTCTAGGTATCAGGGGTACATTTGACTATGTCATGGTGGAGAATTAAGTAGAATAACAAACTGTAAAGAATTTATGGAGAGTGCAAATATTTTTTCAAAGCCACGCAGTGACATAAATCGATCAGTACAGTTAATTTTTCTATGACATGAGCTTTTAACGTGCATCAATTTTGATTTGTGTTACATTTTAAATAAAAAATTTAAATTAAAAAAAATGGATGATGGTTTCTTTTATTGCAAGATAAAGTTATAAGATAAAATCCTTATAACAAACACTTCCATATTTTAACTACCGTATTCATCAGAAATTCTACGAATCATGTTCTAGAAGAATTCTTAAGAAATTATTGGAATTCTTCACACCAATATCGATTTGAAAATTTATAGTATAGTACGTCTCATTGTTGAGAGAATACGTCATCCTCATCTCGTTTGCTATTTGCCAATCCAATTAGTGTGTCCAACAAGCGAACATACAGTTCTAGTCGTTACCAGGGATGATATTAACCTTCCTAAAGATCTTCCGAGAGTAGCAGTGTAATGGGTCAAGAGGCAGGAGTGCAAATCGATTTTCAGGACGAAGTGAGCCGAGTCGACAAAAATGAGAGAACATGTCTCTCGCATTATTTATAGAAGATCTCGGAATTCTTGAAAAAACTTCTGAATATACGAATCGGAGAAAAATTTGATATTTCAATTAGAATATGTCCTATTAGTGACGTCAATTGAAAAATCGATAAATAGGATATCAATGATTTTTTAATAATTATTAGTTTTGTCTTCTTGAATCTCTGGATCTTATTCTTAAAAATTTCTTTATACCGAATAGTTTGAATGGCATATATTTGCTATAACGAAATTTGATTACGTTTCCAAGCGTTGTTGATACAACGAAATTTCAATACTATAAACTCAATTTGCAGTTTTGATGGAGTTTGTTGAAATTGCATTCATATTCTATACTTTTATACATTGCGGCTCAACTTCGGCTTCAAATCACATGAAATAGAAAATTATACATTCATAAATATTGTATACATTTTTTACAATAGTTTTGTCTTCTTATATGTTTGCTATAATTTATTCTATATTGATATACTTAATTAATCTCGCCGCGCGCGCAAATTATATAAAGAAAACTTTACTGTAATTTTGATGCACGGAAGCGAAACAACTCTTAGGTGGTTAGATGGCGATGCTTACGACAATTAAGTTTTCCCTAATACCTCAATTTTCGATTAACACGCCTCCTCAATTTTCACGACGGGACAATATGAGAGACATGCGGTAGACTTCTTCATTATGGGTTACTATCGATCCTACACTCGTTAAGATGACATTAGATTACCGTTAAGTACTCGGGTACTTAATTATTTCGCGAACTTCCCATCATATTACGAGCAGAAGGGAGCTCTGCAATATTTGCTATTACTCATCCTCCGACAACATCCCTGAGTTATATATAGCAAAAGTGGATATAATGCGTCTTACCAACATGGTGAATAGCAAACAGAGGAATTGGGACGTTAATTAATTAAGAATTATCGTATAAATGTCTAAAATGTGAATATTAAAGTTTTTCTATATTAAATCTCTGGAATATTAATTTGAATAATAATACATTTTGAATATCATTGTTTGAATAATATGTATATGTACAGGGTGCGTCTTATTGTCGATCAAACGTTTACGCGGCGTGTTTTAAACTGTATGGCGATTATCTGTTACAAAAAATAAGTAGGTAATAGATCCTAATAGTTTGGATGTTGTAGGCGGTTCGTAAAAGTATCCAGTCTGTATATCGTAACTTAACATCAATAAGTGCGCTTGAAAAAGATGTTTGTGTTGTCACAATATAATACAAGCTGCTATTTACAAATAGCATTTCACATACAAGTAGCATTTCTTCTCACAAACCTTGTCTTGTATTTCTAGATAAATCAAATTGTTTTCACAGCTATGAAATAAATCGTTAAATACAATATGTAGTCGATTACAATATATTTGTGACATACTGGGAAAAGTATTGACATAGATATGTTACTTTATTTTTTTCTTCTTTCTTTTTTTACATATTATGTTAACAGAATTTGAAGTTTGCATTAATGTCTCCAATTAGAATTTATTTAAATTTTATATAAATTGATATACTTTTTACTATATGTGTTGTTTATTGAATTGATACAAAAGAAAAGAAAATAATATTCGGAGATTTTTTTAAATATGCATTTAATATGTGGAAATAAAAAACGAACAAGAAATATTTTAATGTATTTTTTACAATTGATTCATGTAATAAAAAAAAGCGGTTAATATTTTCCGAATTCATAATTCCCATGTATTCATTGGAAAATCGTCACTTTTATGTGTTTATTTGCACGAACAATATTTGATGTCGCGTGTAAATATTCGTAACGTTATGCAACTGGAGCATATATATATATATATATATATATATATATATATATATATGCCACTGGCATGCGAAACGAACTGTATTAATGTTCTTGTCCACAGATGGTCGCGCATAACGATGCGATTTGTGCAAGTCGAAACAATAAGCTCGATTGTATACTAGAGTAACACGCGAAAATTAACGAAGACAGGTGTTATGCACATTCGAAATTTAAATTCCATACTGAGACTCAGACAAACATTAACAATAATTCACATTGGCACGCGCGTAGCGATCTGTAACGCTCTGTCGTACTAAATTAATACATCAAAGACTTTTGTTGATAAAAGGGCTTATAAGTGGAATAATTTTAATGCTATACGCGTAGGTGATCGATTTATGATACGAGATTAGTAGCTGCCAATTACACAAAAATGTAATAATTATTAACGATGCATTCCAATGGAAGTTGATTCCGCCCTACTGATATCAAGATATCACATAACGACCGTGATATTTATTGGATTCTATAAACTTTAAAGCTTTGAAAAATTTGAGAAAACTCGAAATATCTAAACTAATAACATTAAATTTATTGCGGGAAATACTGATAACAGCAGTTTATTTTTTATTTGGTTGTAAAAAGACGTAACGTGGTATTACGACACAATATTACGATGTCTAATAAAAATAGAAATACATATATTCTCTTTAAAAGATGGAGATTTATGCCACTTTATGTTACTATTACATGTTAACTCGACATTTATGGCAATTTTATAGTGCCTACTATTTTCTTTTCAACGGTATATCGGCGCGAAGAAATAAATTAGGAATAAATGCCTGTAAATGTCTATAAATTTTATTTTTGCTAATTAAAGAGAAATATACTACGTAATATATTAATTATCAACGATAATTAATAACGATCCTATATCATTGCTTTCACAACATGCAAAGCAAAAGTCAATAATTAAAACGCAATTCACTATTTATATATCATTATGTAGATTACATGTTTAATTTACATTCACGTATGATTCTCGCATACCTTCCAATGCATTGCTGCACATTTTTGGAGCGTTATTAATTCTACCTTTACAGAAATAGCAGCGTTTGATAACGAAATTCCAGCTGAAAAGTATCGCGTGGTGGGACCGCGTATTGCAATTAGAACTGCGCGAAGAAATAATTTAATTAGCGATCCGTTGAAATTTGCCGGCGGAATAAAACGAATTCGGAGACGGAATTGCGTGGAATTTATTTCAATGCGTCGCATCGATGCCGCTCACGGGAGCCCACATAACTTTCGTCATTCCTTCAATCAGACGACGGACCACCTAGAAAAGAACCGGAGAAATCCTCGTCGCTGGAAGGAGCGAGAACATGTAAATCTTGACCCCTATTCGGAACACGATTCCGACAGAAGCACAGGAAATCCTCGCAAACTGTATGATTCGTTACTTGACGATTTTGAAGTAATAATTAAAATATTTTTTTATTTCACCGACTTATTAACGGTAATTATGCTACGAAAATAAATACACGAATTGCAGGAGTCTTTATTAGAAATGATCCACGCGATATCTTCTAATTTCTGCACGTAAACGTACAATTTATGTTATGGCGAGTCTTAAATACAATTAGCAGGAAGCATTTTATCATTAGTCGGCGACGGAACAATTTCTTTCTCTCTCATTCGCCGATTTGCCGCATTGCACACTTTCGCGATTCATTTCACAGAGTGTTGTTGGAAGCGATGAGAACGCATCGGCTCTTCTTTTCTTTTTAATCTCGTTAGGCTTTCGCCGATGAAATTGCGTTAAAATCTCGTACTCATAAATAGCGCTTACATCGCTGGTCTCCCACGTAACGTTTTTTTTCCTCGCGCGTTTTCCGCGTCCGTATTTTTGAGGATTAAATTTACTTCCACACGTGCCGTTCGCACGAATCCGTTTAAAATTGGCCAATATACTAGAATATTTAACAGACGATTCAGTGACTATGTTTTACCGAAATAACAAAAATGTATCCATTTGTAACTTCATGTTTATATATTTTTTCCCATTTTTAGGATTTGCAATCAATTTTTTAAATTTTCCATTACTTGTCTGTCGAATTTATATACTCATATGTTTGATATAAAATATTTTGGGTGAATATATATTATATTGTATAGCTGGCTGTTATATAGCGTGAGCACAATATTATATTTTTAGATAATTTCTTGCAGTGTATCATTTTTACATTAATTCTATCGCGAGTTTTGTAGCTGCAATAATAAAGCAAAGCGATAAATAATTTTACTGCAAAACGTTTAAAATCCGATAAATTTGATTGCACATGTTGAAATATCAAAACGGTTCAGAGAAAGTCTAGTTAAATCGAATTATTCGTTTACAAATTATATTGGATGGGGGTGGGAGTGTTTTGCTAAATTGCTAAAACAATTATTATGTTATATAAATTAGTATTCATTCAGCTTCGCTGATTTATAATTGGTTAATTTCGAATGCATATTGTTTGCTATTGTATTTGCTACGCTTTGTATTTCCATTTATATAGATAATACTTTCATTCGTAAAATCCAATTATGAAAGTATGTACACTTTTTATAAATCTTTATTATTAAAATTTGAAATCTATATGCTTATCGAAAAAAATCTGTTTATTGGAAAACAATTAAAGAATAATATAAATATATATATATATATATATACAGGATGGAGCACGCATAGAATATATGTGATGCAAATGCATCTCTAAATACCTT
>NW_011627526.1:805037-835191 GCF_000204515.1 Acromyrmex echinatior | reverse complement strand
TATATATATATATATATATATATGAATCATTTAAAAAGTATCCGCGGTATTGAACAAAAAACCGCGGATACTTTTTAATGACCTAATATATAATATATATGCATAACCACATATTCTAAGTTTTTCATTTTGAAGAGGACATGCGCGCACGCGCGATCATTACATAAATGTTCCTTGATTTTGCATCGTGTTTTTTTTTACATCGTCCAATCATGACTACATCGGCTTCGGCGCCGACGAGCCAAAGAATTGATTCGGCTCACAAAGCTGATCGTGAGTCTCATCTCGACGTCTCGCCAATGCATGGTCTCGTCGAGGACCGACAACTTTTTCTCGCTTTTGCAGACTTTATTTCGTGGGACTGTAGATCAGTACGGTTTCGCATGAGCTCGCGTATCCCGTAAGCCGGGGCCCCGGCACGATGAAAATTTCATCGCACGCGAAGAGAAGAGAGGCGAGGTGGGCCCGGGCCCAGCGGCCTGCATACGTGATACGCCTTCGTAGTTAATATAGGCCGGTTGCATTTCGCGACGATGCGTGGCTTCCTCGTGACGCATTTTTTGCGTTCGGTCGCCGGGGTCCATTTTGACACGTATGGAAAGAAAGGGTTTATATAAAATAAATATATAAAATGGATACACAAGTGTAGGATTAATTATAGCCAGCCAGAACGAAAGCCGAATAAATTTAATAACTTTTTTATACCAAACTTTTTTAATACTTTTTCAAAAATATGCAAAGTTAAAATATTCTATATGTCTAGACTATTTAACTTTATATTTGCATATTTACTATAACTTTATATTATGTACCTATATATAGAATATACTTATATTTAAAATACAATATACTCATATATAGAATATTTTAATTTTGCATATTTTTTTTATGTTACATTATATTAACTAAACTACTCTCTCGTTATAATTAATTTTCCATGTAATTTAATCGAATTACTAAGTTACGTATTCACAGCGAGATATATTATATTTTTAATTTGATAATATATTTTTAATTTGATAAAATTGAATAAAATTGCGCACTCTTCTACTGCTCCCGATTGTTAACACTTCTCTAAATCTTTCTATCATTAAGACTGAGAAATGGAAGGTCTTACTTTAAATTGTTGCAGACTAAGCGCTAAAAAATGATTCGTTTAATAATAATATCAGCGGAATTTCTTGAATGATAATAGCGCATCGAATGAGAGGAAATTCTTTGAAAAGAAGCTTCTTAAGCTAGCAGACGAATAAATCTGAAATGCTTTTTCGCATTTTATAACGCGGGAACAATTAGTAGCGGGTAAGCGATTTTAATTGTTCTGTGGCGTCTCGATTAATTAACAGCTTGGCATTTCCGCGTTTCTCACGAAGGAAACATATCGCGAAAAATTAGTGATAAAAGCTTGAGAGGGCCGGGAGGTCCGACGTTACTTTACACTGTAAGCGGGTCACACGGTCGGGCGTTAAGCGCGGCTGGTGGAATGTGGCGAGGGAATTAAAGGCGAATCCTGTTATATCCTCCCGCAAGTAAATGGCCACTTTTCGCCCGTAAGTAGTCTCACGATTATCCGCGGAGTCATTAAATTTGCAGCGGGCCGGGAGGGCCAAGGTGGCGTGAGGAGTGGAAACTCTCTACTGTGGATTCAATATTAGATATCGCGCGCTACGAAATAAAAGTAAACGGGGAAAGAGAGAGTGTAAATGGGGAACGAGGTAAAAAATATTGGGCCGATCGTATTAATCGTAAGACATTCGAGAGGCAAAAAAAAAGCAAAGAATACGCTACAGATGATCTGAATTAGGTTTGCTTTCAATTTTGTAGTTGTTCCAATTGCGACAAAAGTCATTAAATATATGTCATTATGAAAATTGAAGTATTTTAATCAAAAATATTTTGCGAGTAATTTTCATGTATGAATGCACGTGATACAACAAAAGGATAGACATTTGTATATTTAACGGGAGAGCAACGTGCTCAACAAATGATGCCATGATATCATTACGAGACAGAGTATTAAATGCACTGTCAAAAATGCAAATATTTGGATACTAGAAAAAAATATAGTGACGTAGTTATGACTGATGGCTGGTATTACTACCCTCGATCGATGTTGTTTTTGTAACATTACTATACGGTACAGCGTTACAACAATATTTTACCAATGCATTAACATACAAAAAACCTGATCAGTTTTTCCGCGTTTTTACGGTGAGGTTTTTGAATTTTGATAAAAAAGTCGTACGAGTTTCGTTTGTTGTTGTCAGACTGTGGGCATAAAATATTGCGGATGTTTTAGACGTTAGAGAACGATAATCTCGTGAGGTGCACAAATTGAGGTGCCTCCACGGGTTTTATTAATATGCGAGATAATCTTGAAATTGCATCTCGCGTCGAATCCGCGCAATCGTGCGCTCTCCAATCTGGAGCTCCTAAATCTCTCCCACGGGAAAGGCTCTGCCGGTATCAATTCGCTAGTCCGGATTATTCGTCAGTGCCGTCGGGAACACAGAACAAGCCGAGAATCGATACGCAAAGGAAAACCACTTTCATTTCATTCACGAGCGGGGATTTCGTCAGCCGGAAATTCGTGGCGTGCTTCGCCGGCCGCGATCGGCTCGCATTAGTTCTCATCGACGTAGATTTGACCGTCGTCGTGTTGGAACGTCTACGCGGCTCGGAGTTGGACGCGCGCGAGCGTTCGCGCACGCATACCGACGAGTTCCGTGTGCGTGACACGCACCTTCGATGCTGTGTGGTCCACCATGAGAGAGGGATAAAGTGAAACCGTGGGGCCACGCTGTCTCGGGGCCTGCTTCGATCCCAGAGTCGTTTAACACGCGAAACTTATCCACCCAGTTCCAAATTCGGCCTCGGCACGTACGCCAAAGGGAATAGGACTCATAAATTCTAACCGTAACTTGTTATCGCAATCTGCTTCAACTTCTCGATCGCAAATCACTCGGCCAATGAATTTGGAACCGCGCGCAAATTGCACGAAAAATTTATTTCTTAGCGTTTGTTCACGAGATTGTAAATAAATCCCAGGAGAACGAGACAAAATAATGTCATATTAATCGAATAGTGACAAAAAAAGATGGATCGATAATCGATTAATAAAAATGACGTTCAATTAACGTTATCTTGACTTTCTTGTTCTTCTTGGGAAATATATTGCATATGGTTCCAGCTAAATATCTGATTATTTACAAATAGCACATAATACAATGTATTGTAAAATACTGTATTGTAATAATACCGTAAAATTTATGTCACGCGATAACAGTGATAAAGACGAGCTCCGTCGAAGCTCTCTCTCATCTCGAGTGTGAAAGCAGATAGCACCGCCGTACACACACACATGGTTCTCATGGTTCTCATAGTTTCCACCGACTTGACTCCTCAGCACATTATTTTCCAACCCCGCGAGGGAGCTATTATGTAAAACGCCTCGCATATACGGGCACCATAAAGCCGAGTGGCCTTAATTCAGAAACGTCCTGCATAATTAAAGCTCTTCCCACTGGTTTCGCCCGGTGCATTAAGCCGACCCGTGGCGGTGCGGCTCCCCCGCGGCTTGACTTTCCTTCCCGAACCGAATCGATCGTAAATCATTCTTCCTCCGCGGGGATTTTCGTCGGAAACCATCACTTACGTCCGTTCGACTTTCGGAGAATCGAACGGAAACGCGCCGCGCCGGAGCCTGTCAAGAAAAACCGCGGTGCACATTCGCACCTCTCTCTTCTTCTCTTTTTCCTTCTTTCGCGAGTTCAGTATTTACTGACATAATTAACGTGGGAATTTTATCACGGAAGTGGTCCATAAGATGTCGAATTTCAATACGAAATTTATATCTATGGTATATATTGAGAATTGCGAGAGCAGAGCTCAAGAGACTTGATTTTTCGTGTTTAAGTACTAAATTATCGAGCTCGTTATCAAAAATGTGACAGATTTGTGTCATTACTTTCCCGCCGTTGCATATGTTATCCGTAATTCGCCTTGAATCCATTTCCGTTACATTTTCTCTTTCTACCTTTCTGTTTGTATATCAATTTACATTTGTGCGTTCAAATTATTTTATTTTCTAGCTAGAAAATTTTCGCTGCAAGAGATGCAAGAACCGATGTTTTCGAATACTCTGAAGTTATTACATATTGGATGATGAATGTAATTCGCGTATTAAATTTTGAAGATTTCTCAAACGAATTATTACATAATTTCGCGAAACTTTATCTAAGATACTTTCGATGAAGAAATATTGAAAAGAATTGTGGATCGATGAAAAAAACATCTTGAGAACGGATATTTATTATCTGCTATTTCAGACAAGACATCATCGTTCATCAATCAAGCAGCAATCAAATATCTTATTAAAATAACTAGAAATCAACTTTTTAAATGCATTACTATTTTTATCACATTTATAAGTATATTCATAGAATTTTTCAAGACGTTTCGAAAAAAGTATTTTATGTTAAATTATACGTCTTATAAAAAAATTCCAATTTCTTTTGTCAAACTTTTTAAGAATACCATCCATCTAACAATCTTTCTTATCTCTCTGTTAGGAACGAACGAATTTTTTTGTAAGGATAGTTTTTCTTTTAACCACGAGAGAAAGAAATGAGGAGAAACGATTCATCACTTAGTATAGTTAGTGATTTTGTCTTTCGTTTACGGAGTTCATAAAAAGCGCATTAGAAAGGAAATAGCTTCAATGGAACACACAAAATGTAGTACGTCTCGGATGTCGAGGGTTGAGACAGATCTGTGGCTTTTCGACCAACATCTTTCTGTCGGCATCACTGACTCAATCTCGAGAGACGTCGTATCGCTCTTCTCTTTGCGCTCCTTATGACATACGGTCGCTCGCGCTTGAAAGAAACACGTTACAACGTTATAGCCCCGCGGAAACATGAAGATGTACGTTCGCATTCGTTTCGCACGCGGCGTGGCGAGACGAAGCGAAGCGAGGTGAGAGGTGTACGTAACCCCTTAAGGGAATTAGTCACGGTCGCGTTTGGTCGAGTCCAGTCGAGAAACTACTTGGAACAGATCTCGTGAGCGGCGGCCGGCCGTCACACCTGAACGCGCGCGAGCTCGTTCGAAGATTCGATAATTGCTTCCTCGCACCTGAAATTAGTGGTGGTCGCCTGGATCTTCCCCTGGACCATTGGCTTCTTTACACACGCCTAACCTTTGCCCACAACGTGCTCTGAGATTCCCAAGGGATAGCAGAAGGGCCTAATCCTCGGACCTACTTAATTTCTGTTCTATCGCAATTTTTCGAAACGATCGGTTCTCTCGATCAGCTGGGTCCTCGCCAGCCGCCAAATATTCGATTCCTCTCAGGAAATTCGATTCAGTTAATTTGCACGACAACTCATGCACGGCCTCGTGGGACAAGAAAGAGCGTTGTTGTCAGTAAATTAATGGCGAACGTTATGTGATAATGATCACATAAATATCTGTATGTATGTGCTATTCAGAAACATTAATCGAGGCTTAATTAATCCTTAATTTCCTTTTATTTTATTTTATAAAGAAAAAATAGGAAGTCAGATAAAGTGATTAACATTAATTATCTTACGTATATATACGTATCTTTTAGAGAGCATCAATTTGAGCAGCATTATCAAGATTAAAATATATTAAAATAATAAGATACAAATTTTTATTATTGTTACTATAACGAATAATCATTCGAGAATATATCATATTAAATGATACTTGTTTTCATAAAAAAAAAAAAAAAACTAAGCGAGTAGTAAAAAAATAATCAGAACAATCAAGAAAAATGTTACATCGCGCGTCCGCCGTAATACTTTTCTAACGATGTAAACGATAATTATACATTGTGTACTTACATCTGTGAGAGAAGAGAGTCACATAAGAGAAAGAAAGAGTTCTCCTTCTATGATTGTGCATCATCTTGGAACTTTTACCTGCGTCGACGACATAATGTGCGGTTTATGTGTACTGATTCCCATAACGATTTATGTCGGAACACGCATGATTCATTGGATACTCATTTAATAACGAGCCAAGTGGCAGTTGCAATTAGCACATCGCGAAAGATGGAACATTTAGTAAGCATTAATTGGCGAGAAAGTGTTCGCGAAGCTCTTTTACATTCAACGATATAATCTCCCGTATTCTTACACAAATTTTTTTTTTAATTTACAGAGATATATGACTCTACGGATTTTGAAATTTCACAATATTCTAGCAATATATCTTATAAATGCCACTATTTATGTATGTAATTGCAAAATTTATTTTATACTTAATATTATTTATCGCGTATCTCTATTTTTGTATTTTTTTAGTATGTCGCTGAGTACATGTGATTAATTACTTTATTTAAGTCGTGTTCTCTTTTCGAATGGATTTGTCAATTACTGGGTCGTTATCTTATTTTATTCATTCATTTTTAATTCACCGGCTGGTGGTAAGTTCAGTTCTCCGACGAGAAAGTACCAGCGCCGCGCCATCGAGATTCTTTCAGATGGAAAATAGCGTATATAAGATTTAACGGTATTTGCATATTGGAGCATCGTCAGTATACCTAATTGACGTTCCTGCGATCTCAGTGATGCGTTAATTTTTTGAAGATAGTCTTTTTAATCGATCGCCGTGCTATAAAGCTTCTAACACGTTCCTTTGCGTTCATTTTTCCTTGTTTCTTTTTCCTCTCGACCATTTTCTTTTCTCTTTCGAGCGTTCTATTCACGCATAAATTAACTCCGAGCGAGCCAACGACTCGTAAAGCTGCTAAGAGGAACCGTATTTGGCGGATGAAATGAAAAATGAGACGGCCGCAGACTGAATTTTCACACCGGCGTTCGCGATTTCGCAGGATGCGAGACATTATGGAATTTCAGAGTTGGAAGTATTCCATCCGTGCTTTGAATTCATTACCGGACTTTTTGCGGACATTTAATAAGTTCAAAGTGAAATTGCGGCATTTCTTTAAAAAAAAAAAGAGTATTTTAAAGCTGAACTTTGAAGAATAAGAATAGTCTACTTGAGTTCATCAATATTCGCGCGCAAAATGTCTGATCGTCGAACGAACCGATTTAATTAAACAATTGTCGATCCCTTTAATTTCGCGGTGACAGTCGGAGAATTGTGTCTGATAAAATGTTTCAGGCAGACAAGTAAATTAAATTCCATTTAATGGATGTATCGAAGTGCATCGTTTTTCGATAATTATAAGCTACGCGCGTGACATTTCTCATAGTTTGATTTTCTAATACACTTATATGTCTTATCAGAAATGACTTGATTAATTATCATTAATTGCGCGATCCCTGGAAGCCCATATCTCGAACGTCTTTGACTTTCTCTTCTCGGACTCTAATCTACATCGTACAGAAAAATATGAAAATAAATGAGTGTTAATTATTAACGATCGTTTAGAGGATTAATTAGGTATGCGCACGCGCTTCGAGTAAATATTACATATTTGCGTAAATATACACACATATAATTAGCGATAGCTTTTTTACAATTTTGTTTACATAAATCTTTCTTTAATATACGGCATATTTATAGTCACGTGGATATAAAAAATAAACGAGGTTATAGATGTATTAATCTTAACTTTTAATTAATATTTGATTTGATTAATATTTGATTTAAATTTATTTATAACGAAATGAACTCATTACATGAGATAGGAAAATTTTCAGGTTTATTTGAATAAAAAATAGAATGTGATCAAAAACATATAAAATAATTACAGAGCAGAATCAATATTTTATATGGTAGATACCCTATTACTATCGTAAGATATAATTAATTACCATTAATATATGTATGTTACTAGGATAAATCAGAAATTTCGAGTGTCCATATCAGAATTATCTTCTCCGATATTTAACTCAAATTTCTATTCCGTATTATAACTTTACTTCTCTGAGCATGTATCTTTCTTCATGATCTCTCTAGTCAATTTGTTTAATTATCATAAGTCGCTATTATCAAGATTCTTGTCTATCTTTAAGTTTCGCTTCTAAGCCACAGAATTTCTTCGCATTTTGTCGGCATGATCGGGAAAGTCTAATATCATCGAGGCTATCGTGATTCGATTCTGATTTGATCTTCAAGGTCGGATGTCATCGATTCTAAAGGCGGCTTCGCACAAAGCGATCGCCTTTGCCCATTCGTTCGAGTGTTTCACCTCTCTCTTTTCCTTCTTCCTTCTTTCTCCATCTCGCTCTTTCTTTTTGGGAATCTCGTTCAAGAGGAGATCGGCGCCCGAAGCAGCGTCTACCGTTAGCACGTGTGTCTCGTTATGCCACGATTCTACGTGCAAATACGAAAGCAACTTTCAGCAAGCTTCCGTCCTGCAACGGAGCACGTAGCCCTTTGTCATGGTCCAGTTTCTCGCGTCTTTGTGCATAATAATGTTTTGATCCTATTCGAACAGCAAACTTTCGGAAACTCTCTCGAAATTTCAATGTTGCATAACTCTCACTTATTGTTAGAACATTATCTTTAGACATTATGTAAATTCAATGAATTGTAGGTACATCTTGAATATATCTTTTAAAATGAGTTATGTGATAATTTAATAAAATATATTTCATCGGTTTTTACCATGATGAAATTTCTATTGTATTACAGTTTTCTTGTGTAGAGCCCAATCTATTTTAATTATGCAATAAAATTTAGGTTTTTAAGTATCATCATTAAGCGATATTACTTGAGAGAACGCGTGCGTTAATAATCAGGGGAAATGATTCGCTGATGAGCCTCGAGAGCGAGTCGATTCATTCGCACCTGACGCAGGTGAAAGTATCATCGTCGATCGCGCTTCGCCGATAACGTTCGCACGTTCGAGAATTTTAGCCATTCCGAGTGCATCGAATTCAGCAATATCGGTTTAATGAGATGATTAACAGACGTAGAGACGAAAAATTTTTTTTGCATTTCCATTTTTGTCTTCATGTAATTCAAAGCAAAAAATTGTTTATATCGTCTTGAATAGTTTTTTAAATAAGCAACAAATATATTCCGTAAAATTGATTCTTCGTTGAATGTATAAATTCAGTTGAATTTAAAATTTTTCATACATACTAAAATATATGCTTGAAAGATATATGCTAGATTCAAAGAAAGCTTCAAACTTATTTTAGTTTATCCAATTTTTAAATTTGAAATTACATTGCTGTTTGAAAAGATATTTAAAAATAAGATATTTTAAAAATACAGAATATGCTACTTATTAATTATTCTATTTTCATTTTTTTTTTTGCCAAAATGAAATGGATATTAACTTATTAAAATCTGACATTTTTTGCTTGAAGTCTCAAGTTACTATTATATTATTGCTTTTTAACGCATTTTTTATGATGAATAAATTTCTTAATTTACGGAGTTGTTTTTGAAATTGCTCTGAATTTAATTTATTAATAAATATTATATATAATCAAAAGAGTCACAACGTACTTCACATGACACAACGCGATCTAATCAGTCTTGCAAAGATTACAGGACGCTGTGTTTCACAGGATATCCTACTTTCCCCCAGAGTGAGTGCATTACTAGATTACGATAAGTCTTTGATGTCTCTAAGCTATAGATAGCTGCTTATTAAATCATTAGTATGCGAACGGATGTCATGTTGCTACACGCGTCATGTCACCGTCCTGTTCGTTTGAAGCTCGCGTGAAGAATATCTAAACTGTCGCTTTATACATATATACGACCAAGTACTGTATGCCATGTATAAGCAATATCGTGTATTTCCTTTGTATTGTAAAGTATGAGAAATTTAGATAAACGATCTCTCTTATCCATCTTTCTCTTCCTCTGCCAATTGAAGTCGCAAGTCCCGTCTGTGTGTACGCGAATATATAATTTTCGCGGTTAGTGACAGTGACCCAGCCGCTACGGCCATTCGCGTCTGGCCCCGCTTCAAAGACTTTCTCGACGTGATCGTTAACAGGTACGATCGAATTCTCGTCGATCGATGAACGTCGAAGCGTCTAGCCCCTGGGAGTTGTCCTCGATCTTACAGAACCATACGGTTGCTCGTTCAAGTCATCACCTTTTAGCATGTAAAGATAATACTGTATTATTTATTCCATTTATGTATTTAATGTGCAATTCTAATTTAGAACAAAAATTGAAGATTGGAATGGAGTCCGAATTTGACGTTATGTAGTCCGCAGGGCTTTCGGAGAATTTGTATATATCTCTAAAATATGCAGCTGCAGTATTACGCAAAAATCGATACTGAATTTCCGGGGCTGTCAAGCAATCGCGTCTCCTTAATCAGATTTCGTTCGCCGGTAAATTCGTTATCAGCCAAAGTTCTCTCTCTCTCTCTCTCTCTCTCTCTCTCTTTCTCTCTCTCTCTCTCTCTCTCTCTCAAGGGATATTCATCGATACGAGAACCGCGAGAATTCGGCGAGGATTCTGTACGTACGCATTCGGTCGTGGGAACGTAATTTTGACGATTCCGTCAGTCGATTGAGGCAGGTCACGACCTGTTGGAAATTATTCCTGGCAACCTTTCGCAGGTAGTGGAACGAGAGTTTTCAGGGAGCGCAGTTAACAACGATCTTTACGACTCACTTTACAAGACATCGAGATCGCGTCTCCACGGAGTCGTAAAGGACACATTGGTCCTCGCTCATATATTTCGTGAATGGCCGAGCAAAGTACATCGGTTTGTCGGAAAATGTAGTTACGTCGAGTTCTGCCTGGTTTTATGTTTTGTCAAAATGCCATAAACTATACTCACCATAGTTACTCGTGTATTCATGATATTCTTATGTATCAGACAAATTATTTAATTTAATCGGCGATGTTCACGTCTGTGTCATTCAATAAATTTTTCTTCAGAGACTTTCATATGCATTGAATAAATATTCGGTAATTTGAAAGCAGTTATTTCATCAAATTTATAAAATATTAGGTAAATGCTGATATAGAGCCGCTACGTGTAAAATTTTATATAATTATAATACATTCTAGTGCATTTTCATATATAATCTGACAGCACATTGGCAGTAGAACAAGAGAAGTTATGAAAAGAATATAAGAACTTGGCAGGATCAATAGTGCTTTTTGGCACGGCCTCAATAGATGATTTATGCTGATAAATGTGTAAAATGCTTGAAAAGACAATTAGATGCATCGTAAATATCTACGTCAGATATTTATTTGAATATTTTCACATTTATGCAAGGCTTTTATTACGTAAGGATTACATTATAAATGTGGTAAGTATAACATATAAAAATTTCTCATATATTTATTATTATAAAAAACAATCGTCGTACTTGGCTGACTTTAATATTTCACTCGTGCACTGCGCACATATAATATTAAACAGAAAACGGGCTATTTGTGATTATCGTAGAAACTAATATTTTATCCCATTATTATTTACGTTTAGCTGTAGGATATCGCGGGTTTTATTCTGTACTGTCGAACAGATATTATTTTGCGTGCGCGTATTTACACGACTGTAATTAACGTCGAGCCCATCATTCTAGCCATTGATCGGCGACCAACTGTACTCTGGATACCCACAATTAGACGAATTAATCACATTTCTGCAATCGCGTAGCCGGGTTGCAGCTTTTAAACGATGTGGAACATGATATCTCTCGTTCACAAATACAAATGCACGCTCGTGTTTACTTCGTTCCGTGGATAAGCAAAAAGCTCCTCGAGGAGCTTTTTGCTTACCTATATAAATAACGACGTTTTTAATTCCAAGTACGTAATATAATATTTATCTGTCTCTCAAAATAAAGGTGTTACACAGTTCTCTCCGCGGTAAAAAACGCTCATCCCTCCATAAATCAACTTCTGCATTCTGTTCGTTAAATCGATAGTATCGGAAAATCAATTTAATAGACGATGGTACAGCGATAGACTACACAATATGTCCCTAATTTGCCAAAAATAAATCGATAAAAAAATATAAAATAAAATGTCGCAGAATGATAAAAATCGTAGAACTTTCGTCGTTTGTTTTCTTATTATGATAATCTCTATATAAAGCAAAAGGCCAACGATGATTTTGATACTAGATCCCTATATTTGATTCAAAGCTACCATTGAACAGGGCAGAAAGCCACGTGATATGATTATCCGGCGGTTAATTCAATTTGCTTCTCTCGCTATTTCAGATGATATCGAAGAGATTAACCGAGCTATTCAGGTGGCTACTGTTGGCGGGGCTTTTGTGCTGCTCGTCCTGTCAGAACGTACCTACCTCCCTCGAGAATAAACCCGGTAAGTTTCGACTGCTCACTGTCCTCCTGTCCTAAACATGACATTACCACTACGTGTCCTGCGGAAATATTTTCCGTCGAACGAATAAAGACATGAGAAGAGAGCGAGTCTGCCCGTGTTTACTATTCTAAGATCTCTCTCGTTGCACTGTCATTATTTTTGTACGATCCTGTGAAATGTTTATTCGTACGAATTTGACCCCCCGATAAAAAATTTAACGCTGTTTCAAATCAAATTTTAATGTAGGAAACGATATATCACATTATACTACAATATGATATTTCGAACTGTATTGAAACTTTAAACGCTTGATAAAAAAATAGATATTAAATTATTTTTTTATCACAGTGAGTAATGTGAACAAGATGTACAAGCAGTATAATTATCACGCGAGGTGACAAATTTTGATAGTTCAACAAAATTATTTTAATATTCTAGCAATCTCAGATGCTAGAATATTGAAATCTGATTTCTAGAATATTGAAATGTTTTCAAGCATTGCTTAGTTTCCTAATTATTTTGACGTTTAACAAGATTACTTTTAGATCTGTACCTAGTTAAATTTTAGATATTTTAGCAAAATTATTCTCTCCGGATGTACATTTAATTATTAATTGTTTATATATGATGATCGTCGCAGCTTTTTTTCGAGTTTGCGATTCTGTAACAAATCTTATCTGCTGAATTGCGTTTGCAAAAACCGCTCTGCGGGTACTTCGATCGTCGTATTGCGGACGTGGAAGCTGCGGGAAGAAGGAGCTGGCACATTGAAGAAGCGACTTCGTGTCGCGACATTGCGACGCTGCTGTTGCATCCAAGTATTCAACATCTCGGTGGAATCCGATTTCTTACTTTTTGAATTGAAAATTAGAATTTTCAGAGTGATGAACGGAGGATAGTAATTCGGAAAGTAGTTAATTAAAGATACACTCATTATCACGTCCGTGCTAGTAGAGTTTGCGTTCTTTGTAAAAAGAATAATACGGATTTAGACAGATTCATTAGAGAATACTCGTCCGCGAAAAAGTCTTTGCTTAAAGCGGCATAGATATTTTTATCTTTTTCCAATTTTTCTCCAAGTTCTTTACGTCTGCGCGACAGTGACCGCTCTTATTCCGTTTTTATCCGTTCTTGACGCAATGCGGAAAAATGAAGAAATAAAGAAACGGAAGAAAAATGCAAAGCAATGAGTACAAGACGGAAATGTCATAAATTTGAAATGTCTAAATTATTTGTTGTAAACTTGATTAGTGTATTTCAGTATGAACAGAGACGAAGAAAAATTCTGTTGATTAATGAAATAAGACATATCAATTCGGCACATCCGTCCACTTTCGCTTCGGAACACAAGCTGCCAAACATTACTATTAATCTTAGCATAAATCTTGATCAAAATTAGTTGCACGTCATGCGTACACATTGCACATGCGTGTGCGTCTCCACGCACATATCAGTGGGGCGGGTCAGTGGGTCATACTACTCGGTGTTAAAAGACACGCACGCGGCACGGCTGGATGTCTTCGATTAATTCATATATTTACGTTATATGCAAACATACATATTTACATATCGATAATTGAATTATTCCGATTAATATTTGATTAATGATGTTTATAAAAAGAAAGAATAAGGAAAAAGTTATTCATTAAATAACCTATCAAGATAATAAATCCGTTAATGTTTTACAACGAAAGTCGCAGGAAATTTCTATAAATAATTTATACATATAAACTTAAATATTATTTTATATAAGTTGCAAATTGAATTTTTTGAAATTAAATTTTTTGTTTTATCAATTTAAATAAGAAAGCGTATGTTCATAATTCCTAGATCTTTCCAAGATTCTTCTGCAAAAGTGAGCTTTTAGACTCATATTTTTTCGATTTAAAGCTACAATAAATAAAAAATAAATTATTTCAACACATTTTAACTTAGCTTTTATTTGCATAATGGTGCGAGAATAAATGAAATGCCAAGGTTCACAGGAAACGCGACGTCCAATTGCGATTGTTGAAAGTATTCTCGTACATATTCTCGTCCGCCCGCGTTTGTGAATTGTAATTTTTAATTTGCGCTACGTCAGGATAACGCGTTGGGAAACGACATCCTAGGCGGATTTCTCGCCTCGCTGTCCCTCGCCGTGCGTTGTTCTACTTTCAAACAACAACGTCTGACACAAAAATACGAGAAAATAAGCGCGGTGCGCGCGCTTTTATCGCGCGCGTTCACAATAGCCAACTTTGCATTTAACGTCCCTCTTAACCTTTGCACTTCTCCGCCGAATGCGGTTGCGAGCAACTCGTCGACCCAACATCCTCCTCCGTACATCGCGAAACCTGCTGACCCGTGAGAAAAATCCGCGAAGAACATGATTAATTCCTCTACTGCTTTTCGCAACATTAATATACAGCGTCCGTATAATCAACTGGTCGCTTCTCTACGCTATTTTACTTGAAATAAATATTTTTCAGATTTTTCGAAAAAAATTAAACCATAACATGGAAGCACGGTGAAACGAATAGAATTGATAACGAGGTAAAAAATCGCGCAAATATACATAAATATTATGTTGATTGTCAGTTCAAAAATTTAAATTGTGATTAATAGCTGTACGCTGATCAAAAAACTCATACAGTTTACTACGTTTTAATTTTTATAAAAGGAGGGAATGATATTCGTCCCTGCTTTCATCAATATGAATGTAGCGAAATCATTTATTTTCCGTATTCCGGTTATGTTCATAATTTTTGCTGAAAGTTTCAATATTGCCACAATCGAAAGTACCTCACCCAAAGGTATTACGGCGAGCATAAATTTGCGCGAAATGGGAGAAGGGTAACGTATGCTCAAATGTGCGTGCGGAGCATATCGGCGAGACGTGGAAATTAAAAGGGAGAAGATATGACTGCACATTTTATACGCTCGATTTCATTCGGCATTGTACCATTTCCCGCCGACAAAAGCGGCATGGGAATGCGAGAATATGTGTCGCGTAAGCTTAATATGTACAAACGAGCGGGAAAATAATCCCACGCGCCACGGCGACATAAACACGGCGCACACAGGCAAAAACATAATAACGCTTTCGGTGGCTTTATGCATTTGCATCGCAGCTATGTTATGCTTCTCACGCTTTGTTCGGGTCATGGAGAGATTTTACCTTCTTTTTTTTTTTTTACATTGTGGTTGGACGTTACGAGATTATATGTAGTTACATATAAACATAAGAATTTGTTAATACAATAATAAAATAGAAATTGTATACCCGCTCTTTGAGTCTTAGTTAATTTTATGGAGTAAATCTTTTTAATTATCATGTGGAATATCGCTCAGCAATGCGAGCTTTTATAAATGATATATTTTATCTTTAATTTTTTTTATTTTTTATTTTTTTATTTTTATTTTTTATCTTTACAATTTAATATGAAACAATCATTCATCAAATCCGAGATTTTATGAATCGCTTATTGGTATGAACATACACGAGATTTCGCTCAAGTTTCGTCCTCGATTGCATCGCTACATACTTTTGTTGCTATGTTACATCCACATTACGTCGTCATTTTACATCTCGCATGACTCTCTTGAATCGAAATGCATAATAATCATTTGCATAATAGGAAGAAACAGCTTCGTAACAATCGCCACATTTTATCTCGCCTGCTTGCTCGCCCGGCTCGTATTCACGTCTGTTTCAATTGAAGTTGAGAAATATAACCCGTGTTTCTTCTCAGTCCTCGCGCACATCACTTCATTTTCAAACAATAACGCGTGAAGCTCTGCATAAAACTACGAGAGAATAACGCGTCGCTTTTAGCATCTGCATGTCTCACATCGCTCTCGCCATTTGGATTCTTCGGATTAATTCTTCTCATAAAAGCGAGTCTTTTGGACAAAGTTACAGAATGCAAATCCATGGTATCCCTTTTTTTGACTGTTGAGAATTTTAGGGCGCGTGTGCTGTCACAGTGATTAAAAGATCCGGAACTTTCTTGATAAAGAGTATCGGCTCGAACACTGCTTGAAAACAATGGGAATTAATTGTAACAGAAATACAGATACAAGATAAATGTTTTCATGATCATTTCTATGATTCACAGCATCTCCGCTAATACGTGTGTTTCCGGCGGGCAACGGTTCGCGAGCCGTGAACAATAAATCTAGGAAGAAAACTCGCCACGAGTCCATTACTGCGTCGCGACTCGCAAGTCTCTTAACCTTAATGAATCTTTGCTCGGTTGTCAACCGCCAGTGCATTTCTTTCAAAATAGCTCCTACCGCGCTACGTTTGAGACGGGTGTCTTTCGTTATTTCAACAAGACGTCACAAGACTCAAAGTGAAAGATTATCGTAGGATAGTTACATGTTTGTATGTGAGCGCTTTCGTATCAATTTTTAATATAAAACCGGGTCTAGATCAAGAACAAAGAAACAAATGAATGAACGATTCGCTTCAATGAATACGAACGGCGTCGTACATACTGGTTGCACTTTTTACATTTATTGAAGTAAGTTGTTCGTTCGTTCTCGTTTGCTTGATTTGAATTAGGATTAATATAACGTCCGCACTTTATCCTTGAGATACTTCGGATGTTTAAATATTTTACGACGTCTGTCGATTTCTAATAGCGAATGCGATCAATTCGGTGCATATTAAAACCGAACACAAATTGTGACGTAAAGATGTAGATTTAATATAAAACAGATAATTAATATAGAAAACAGATTAAACCGTGAAATCTTTATAAGTATATATTTTATAATTCAATATATTGCATTTTAATACTTTTACATTCATTGTCAGATTAAATCAGTGCTTTAATATGCGCACTGTGCGTTCAATCGAATTGCTGTAAGGCTTTCTAGTGCTATGAATAAAGATCTTATTTAATAATAAATTGACATAAATTTACGTGACATCCAAGCAATTGCACTCGTAAAATATTTGATATTTTAAGAATTTAATATAAAAGATTGATTCAACATTCATATATGCATATGCCGGGATGGGTTTCGGATGATGAAATTTGCAAAGGGCGAAGATTTAAATGCCGAATGCGCTCGATTCAAGCTGCCGCTCTGTGCAGGGACTCGAACGAAATTTCCTAGCACATAATATTCCCCGAGAAATTACTTAGGCGTCACCTGTCCCCTCGTTTGAAATATGCTAGCGGAAAACTGCGGAGGTCGCGGATTCGACCGTGCATTATGCAGACAAGTAACACGAGAGACGAAGAGACGGCGAGTGTGACGAGCCAAAAGAGTTCTGACCATCCCGTGTCGTGCGAGTATATACGCGAAGCATGACACGTGTATTTATGCGACATGACTGGAGAATACTGGCGCCTGCCGACTGTCGTGCAGCCTCGGGACATTCCGACACAGCGTCTCGCATTTTCGTCCTGACGTAATGCTCGTTCGTTACATCGTAATGAGGCACCGCAAGGAAAATGATGGGAAACGACGACGTCTCTCAAACATTCATAGATTGCGCACTGTTTGCCACGTTATTAAAATTATTACTTTTACATTTTATTTCGTACTTCAGTATTTTATTGCTAATTTCTAATTTTAAAAGCTCAACCTTGAGAGAAATAAAAATTCTGAAATTTTCTAAAATTTTTTGTAACTTTTCCTACAAGAGATCCTTATGATTTTTAAATTTTTGTAAAAATTCCTGAATAAATGTATACATTTTTCAATGTTGTTATAAATTTTTTAACTTTATTGTAAATTTATTTCTTATTTTAAGAAATACATTTTTTCCTCATGTTCGTTTAATAATCCTAATTAACGTGCGGTGCATTATTTCCTGAAAGATATGCTTGAAAATCTTTATTCCCATTTGAAATGTTGTCATGGGTGAACATCCGTCTCGATTACGAGATGGTAAGATTTCTCTCGGCTCTCGAAGCTCTCCGGCACTCGAGATGTCAGCGGTACTTCCGTCAGCGCGGAGCGCATATATGGCGCATTATGCATCACCTCGTGCATAACTGGCTGCACCTGCAGCTTGCACGAGCGGCTTTAATACCCGACGTCTACCGCGTTTACGGCGCCGACCGTAGAGATAGAAACGTCGATTGCCTCGATAATGCCGGAGAAAACGCGTACTCTCGACTAGCCATTATCAGGACGTTTTCTCGCGAGATATTGGGCGTACATACGAGCGTGGTGTGCATGTGAGCATGTGAATGGCAACATCCGCCGCGTGAATATTGTCTTCATTGCCCACGTCTACGAGTCTCGCATGAAACCTTACGCCATACGTACGCGAGCAGCATCTGAACAGCATTCGTGGTCAATTAACGTTATATGTCAAGTCCCGACTGGGAATTAAATGAAAACCTTATCATTATTCTTTTTACAGCTCGGCCCACTTTTGAATGCTAACCGCCATACGTTCGTACGTGCTAGCGGGATGATCGCATATCCCTTGAGCCGTTGGAAAAGTTTACAGAATTAATCGCTGACAGGCTACCTGGGAAACTTTAACCACGCGAAAGTGCCTGCCTTCCAGTCTTCCCACCTTCCCGTGAATTATCCTTCCTAATTACCGTGCTATTCTCATAAATCGCAAAGAAAGGCAGATCGTTGCCGTGCTTGACGAACGGTCGCTAAAGATAGCAATCAACGCTTAACGATAACCGATCGTTATAAGTACAGCGAACTGCAGCAGACCGATATCTTATACCTTACTCAAACGCGAGTGTCCGTCAGCACTCGGATATGCGAAGTGAAGGCGCCTCATACGTCACCCT
Source organism: Acromyrmex echinatior (assembly GCF_000204515.1). Next base: position 816,166 of record NW_011627526.1, on the reverse strand, counting down.
TCGACGTTGAAAAGAAACGCTCCTCCTCCTCTCAGCAAGACTTCGTTAAGAGACTCTCTTTCTTTATTTCGCGAAGACGGGCCTTCATCGTTTTCGTGGGGAAGGGCCCGCTATGCTGGAACCTCAGATACGACGCGACGTGAATTGCAACTTCGTAACTGGATCCTCTTGCTTCGTGACGTATAGGAAAGCGGATGTGTACAGGAGGGACTACTTACTTAACGTTATCATCCTGGGTGGCTTACGTGTTCGTTTACATCGCGCTTGGAAACAAAAGTGGCATTGTCTGTCAGGTGGAAGATTTTTGCTATATTGGATGGGACGTTTATTCGAGAGTACTTAATTCTCTTTCTTCGCGTAGGTATGGAAGTAAAATACATAAACGTATTTCCGTAATATCATTTCGTCTTGACCGTAATGATATAGTCAAGTCTAATAGTGTGATTTTATCCGTTTATTCATTGAGGAGTTACTTAGAAATACTTAGCTATATTTTATTGCGTGACACACATTATCACTGTAATCTCCGGTAACTTAGTGCACTTTCAAGAAACAGGTAATTCGAGACATAACATAAATTAAAATTGTCGTCTTCAAATTTTGTAGATATTTACAATATCTCATTTTCTCAGATTATCGTCGCGTGACGATGAGTTATATCAGAGATATCAAATGGTGCGCGCCATAATATACGACATCGTCTAGCTTGACGATGATGTTAAACGAAAGTGCGGGCGAGTAGACGACGCAGACTATTGCGGCATCGTGTATCCTAGAAACGTATAAATTTATATGACATGGCTATTGCGCGTGTTTATCGTATTTCATCGAGTCGGCTATGGTCATCCTCTCACTCATGAGTGCACCTAGTGTCCCATAAATTTATGCAGCCTAGAGGATCGTGACGTTCGTAATGCCGGTAGGATAAATCAATCGGGCGAGAGTGCCGCGCGCGGTGCAAGAGAGGAATATAATAAAATTAAGAACAATTAATCACGACGACGGAGCTCATTACTCAAAGTATCAGGTTCTCGTACGCCGATCAAGTATAATTGGCTACTCTCTCTCTATCATCGGTCTCCTCTCCCATATCTTTCGCGCGTCATCGTGAGACGAAGGTTTCCACCATTGACTCGCAATAAACCTCGCCAGCTTTAATCGGTCATGACGACCTTCAAAATTTCTGTTCGCAGGCGGCCAGAATGACAGCCGGCCGCGGATATTCTCTCCCAGGATGGACTATGACGAGTGGACGCCGTTGGGACGCGGCGACCCTTTGAAGAACAATCCGACCTTCGACTACGTGCCACCGGTCCTCGACAAGGTACAATACTGGTTGGACTCGCAGCAGCACACAACGGAGCCGTCATCGAAGCGCGATATTCTTGTGTTGGGTGTGACCGCGAAGAAGATCAGCCCGAAGATACCCGAGCAGTTCCTCAAGTTTGTGGATGGTCCCAAGTTCACGCGAACCGGTAGTCAAGATTCGATTTCCTACAGGAATGACTTTACTGGCAGCACTGGCGCTGAACCACCTAAAATTGTGCGCACTACTAACTTCCGGAACGGTTTGATCGACTATAGAAATCAGAACAGACTACAGTCATTGCCGGCTAGTTATTATTCGAGCTCGTATTACAGTCAAAAGATAAAACCGTACACTATGATGATGCCGCCGCCGATGATTCAGAAGGCTGAAACGTCTACCAGTTTTAACGCTGGCACGTCTAAAGATAAGATACTCGGTTATCCGGATACATCATCCTCATTTAGCACGCAAACAGAGGAAGGCCCTGTTCTTCAGGATACTCAATATTACGGAACACCATCGAAAGATTATGGACGCTATTCCCCTGTATCTTCGTCAAGACCGTACTCCTCGAAGGCACCACCGAGCAAGGTCGAGACTATCAAGAGCGTCTACTTGCCGTCCACATCGCAGAATACGAAATCGAGATATGAAGCAACTACCGCACCGTCCGTGTCCTTCGAGAAGTCAAATCTAATATACCAATCGACGCAGACTCTGTCTGGCGGATGGCTCGGCAACAACGGACCCACTTCATCCTCCACAGTATTTCCTCTGGATATCAACCAGGTCACATGGCAGACTTCGGATTATTCTAAAGACCATTATGATCATCACGCCGCGGCTTCGTCCAATCAGGAGGTCGTTATCAGCCAGAACGCGAACATTATTGTGGATGCCAGTAAAAACGAAAATGAAGAAGTGGTCATAGGTCAGAAGGAGATCAGCACCGAGGCGACATCTTCGACGACGGAAAGTGTCGCACAAACTTCTACCGCTTCTACTACGACTACGGATTCCACCGAGCAAGAGGAAGAAACTACAACCGATGTGCAATCCTCGCAAAAGATGCATATTGTTGTCGCCAATTCGCCATTCAGTACTATAGATCTGGAAACACATAAAGCAAAGAAGGGTTCAGTTGCCGTGGTAATTCCGACGAATTACATTGAGAAAAATTTCTCTGCAAGTTCTTCGGATTTACCGATGCATAACATCGCTTGGGAGAATCTCACTACCTCTGAAATAACAAAGACGACTCATCAAGTGCCGAAGTCTCAATCGCAACCAATAAGGAACGCGATAACGAATTCGCCGATTCTCTCGGAGAATTATCCGTCCGCTTCCTCCGTGCCGATGAGAATGATACTACCCTCACAGCATCAGCCTCTGCATCCGCCATCTGCTCCAGTAATGCCACCCAGACACATAGATAGTTCCTCAAATATGTACGTCTCTCCGCAGGCGGCTCAATCCATGATGCGTCCTCAGATCAGACCGAACACCATGATACATTTCATCGGCAGCATGCGTCCCAGTTTCCGACCGTCCTCATCCGTATCGATGTCTCACATGTCGCCACCTATGACGCACCTGCATGCGCCGTCCATGAACAATATGATGGTACCATTGCCGAGCATGGAACAAACTCATCAACGATTACCTCAACCATTCCCCGTGACGTTCACCAACCCGCCATCGCCGTCGACTTTCAGCACGCAGATTCCTGAATCCAACGAGCAACTAATCGACCATCGACCGTCTCGATTACCTGCGACAACTGTGACCACCTCGCCGTCTTTCACATCGACAATTTCGACTATGGAGTACACGCCCACTATGGACACTATGGATCAGCACGAAAACACAAAGCCCAATCAATCGCCTCTGATTAAGATCCTCAATGTTGAAGAAACCTCGAAGATGAAGACGATGCTTACGCCGTCGTCAATGATCCCACCACGAACTACGACCGTTCCGAGTCTCACCACCGATCCTATTTTCTCTCATTACAAGCAACCATCCAAACCGATCCGTGGCCCAATGTATCTCATTATTCAGGGTCACTCAAAGGTAAAGACTTATAAACCCACGGTGAACAAACATGGTGTGCCAGTGGAAAACAACGAGATCATGGAGAGCGCGACCGAACGGCAACTGTCCAAATTGGAACAGTTAATTCGAGAAAACACAAAGAACGGCGCTGTCGATCTAGCTGCTGAGAAGAGAAAATTGGAAGAAAAGGCACGCGCTGAAAAACACGTTTCCTCGCGCAAAGAGACCCTCATGAGTCTGGTCGAAAGCGGTTTGAATGGCTTCACCGTACCATCATCGACAGTAGCAGAGGATGAACGTCGCATGTCTAATTCTGTTACGAGCATCGAGATCAATTAAAGATCCGCTGTTTTGCGACAGCTCTTGTGTAGGAGAAACAAGCTTGACAGGCGGATGCTGGCAGCTGAGGACATCCGTGGGAATCCTCGTTGCGCTCGTTGGCGGATGAGCAACCGCCATTCTCAGTAGAGATGAATTTTCTTAGGAACGATGTCGATTTATTCGTTGCTTATGCGCGGTTCGTACCGTAAGTCGTTAGGTGAAAATCGATGGCTGAATGTTGTTAGACGCGCAAGAGATGGGAACTCGAGGGATGTAATGGCTGACTCTCGCAGCATCCTTTTTCAGTGTAGGAGCTACCTGGGAGATATGCATAACCACAACACGTTGACAAACGAGGTGTCGAGAATTTGCGTTATTTATTTTATTTTCGTGATATTGAGTGCCTCTATATATTCTTTAATACTGAACAATCTAAACGAATTTATGTATTTATAGATTTGCTGATAACGGTTGAGTTATAGTACATGGAGATGAGTTTACGGTAAGCGGATATACGAATGTATGTTTATCATATTGATTATTTATTTAAATCATCGAAATAATTCGATGTTGATGACACTCATTATATGTAATTATTATAATTGTTATATTTCAATGCATACGTCATGATCATGCATAATTTAATTTTCAGATTTAATTAATCTATTTTATTATTTATTTCACTTAATATATACATATATATATATATAGATTATTTCTTTATTTTATTTTATTTTACGCGCGCTGCGAAAGTGCATAAAATATTGCGTTGTAACAAGCGTTACTGCTGTAATTTGATTAGCAATGAGATTATATAATTGTGCAACAATTGAAATCCGAAGTAATTAGCGACGCAGTTAATGATGTCTTCTTTTTCATATCAATGATCATTATTATTATACGCGCTATACAGAACAATCGCGAATCATGCGCATGTTTCACGTGCTGAAATTTTTCAAATAATCTGCATTTGATTTTTTACGAAAAGAAAAATCATTCTCAGATTTTTTACAAAATCACGCTACGGCTGAGAATGAATTTATGGTCACTTTCTTAGTTTTTTGTAGTTGTATACGTGGGAAAATTGGTTTTACATCTTCATTATCGTCGCTTCAATATTCGTTTACCTTGCGTTTGCTCGAGATCGACGATTGTCACTCGCGGTGATAACAAACTCTTGTTATCACCACATAACAGAGGCTCAACCAGGCAGTTCTCTTTATGTCCTGCCATGCTTTCATCCACGATGAAAAAAAAGCGCCAATTTCATATGTGCCAGTATATATAATTACATTACATATACATAAATATATAAAAGTGTAGATATATACATATATATATGTATATAAATATATATATATACATATATATTTACACATGTTACACGTCTGAGCGGAATAAACAATCGTTCAACGATTCCGATCGCGCATTCGACCCGCTTGCGTCCTCAACGACAGTTATCGCGATCGCGAATGCAGCGAGTGTACGAATTCGCGTTTCACTCACTATTTTATGGCGTCACTCGATTCGTGTACGCGCTTTCTTCCACAATCTAAATATCGAACGAACTCGTTTTATGATTATCGCGGTGCGATATCATTGCGGAACGCTAGCTGCATAGCTATCAATGAGGGCGTAAAGCAGCATCTCAGATCGACTCTGGACCGGTCTGCGCGATTTAATTGCACCGCAAACGTGAAGCTTATTATCGTGCTACATACATACAATAATATTATTTATCGTACAACGTAAACAAAAGAAATACAGGATGTCTCAGAGGCAATAGATCTCTTCGACCAGATTGACGTTCCTTTTCTTTGTAATTTTATAACGGCTGATTATCAAAGTTTTAAAAATATTTATCCTTGATCCTAAATGATCGTTATCTTAATGAAATTTGATAACATTAGTATAAATATTACTGACGGTTAATTATGTAAAATCTTTTGTTGCTCATAATCAATTAAGGACTTGATATTGGAGCAGATATTTTATCCGTCTCTTACGAGAGAGAAAGCTTGCAACTTCCAAGACATCTTGTACACGTATGACGTCGATGTAATTTATAGATTCGTGGATGTTAAGAATAGATTTTCTCTTTAGCATCATATTTATTGCGCTAGATACAGAAATCAAAGGTGGAAAGTCTCGTAATCAATCGCTCCAAGTTACATCCAGTTTGTTTCATACACTTATTCGTGCTTATTTTAAGTTGACGCTTGATATTTGCGTTAAAATTTTTCGTCCTCAATTCCGTTTTTATTCACTACGATCTACTTATTTATTTATTACATTCATAAACATTGTCGCCCTATAGAACTTAAGTATTTGTCGTAGCCAACCACGAATCACCGGCAGCCAAATTTTTCGATTCTCGCTCACATAGATATCATCATCCTCTCTTGCATCGTTAAAATCTCTATTCATCCCTTAGGCGAATTCTCCATCGAACAATGAATTACATAAAGCATAAAAACATCGAACGGTATAAATGAGAATCGCAACGACTTTTTCTCCATTTTTTCCATATTTATAAGCTCAGAAAGGATTCCAACTGTCTTTGATTCGAGGTTTCCGCAATGTTCTGTAAAACACTCTACATCTTTAGGCGCTACGATATGAAACTTACATTAACACTAGTCTTACACTCTACCAGTTACCAAACATATCGCGTACGTACTAACAGTTCACAGACTATATCACGACCCTCTTGCTCGTAGCGATCGTAATTAGACATAGTCGAAGTTTCATGCACTCACACGCAATATGTATACTCACGCACATATACATGATATATAGATATATGCATATATATATATATATATATATAATATACATTACATACGCGGTGTATTTATTTATATAAGAATAAATTATATGTATATTCGGCGATGTGAGCGCGCTCGCACGACATCGCGATCACCCTTACGCATTCGGCGTTACGTTCGCACGCGTTAAGTTACGTGCATTAAGTTTACGTACGATAAATTGTACCTGATGGTCACGCACGCATTATGTTGATTCTTCCCTTTTATTAATAAAGCATCTTATTATCAATCCAAGGATTCCTTCGAACCGCTTCAATCCCATACTATCGTTACCCTATTAAGGAGGGAAACCGACTGCAGGTTTAAAAAAAAGAGAATCGATCGCGACTATCAATTATACGATATTCAACAGCGCGATCGTCTATCAACTGTTGTAGTTATTTCCTCTGATTTAACGTGTGTTTGTGTGCGTGCGTGTGCGTTTGTGTATACGCTGTGTTGCACGCAGCAATCATAAATTACATTGGGACTTCGGCCCTCCGTATAACAGGATGCGGATCTGTCAAAGAGACCCGGCATAGACCAACACGCAACGCATCCAGAATCGACTACGACGACGGATGAAGTTATATCGATAACGATCTTACGGTAAAACAAGGGATCATAAATTTCGATATAGTCCGATGAAGTGCATCGGGATGGTTCATTAAAAGCGCTATTAAAATCGGTCATTAAAATCGTAACAAATCAATTCTTTGTATTCTAGTACGACAAGAGTTGGAAAGTGCATCGCATAGCAAATTTAATTTCGATTTATTCTATTTAAAAAAACATGGGGCTATAAAAAGAGTATAATTATTAATTTAATAATTATAAATTAATTTTTTAAAATAAAGACAAAGAAAGGGAGAGGGAGAATAAAAAATATAATACTCTGTCTGCTTAATTTATCAATTTAGTGAGTGCCCACGAAATATCATGGAAATTGTAATATTTAGATCGACATGTAAATATAATTAGCGATTGAACGGTATCAGCAATTAATGCAATGCTTTTTACGTGATAAAGCACGCGCGACCCATATAAACTTGCGTCGCTCGTTTATCTCGATTATCCTTAATTGAAGCGGTCAAACTGGTACATGAGAATGACAAATTTTCCAAGCGCGAATTGATTGCGTTTGCAATTTCACGCGGTGTTTGTGATTCCGTAAATTCTGCTATTATTAGCTCCCACTGGGTCTCTCTCTGATTTATGATACTGGCTCATTCAATAGCACCGTTTAACATAAATTTGATATCAAAGTGACTCCCTTTAGTATAAAATATTTTTCTAGAGTGTGCGATAAATTAATTAAATAAATTTCGCAATTTGTTTATTAAATGTGAAACTTGATTACAAACTAACGTTCCGTTACACTGTACTACATGCGTCATAGTACAGAGTAAACAGATGATATTAAACAGTCCATTATTAATAGCAAATTTTAATAATTTTATGAATTTAACCTTTTGTTTAATGAAAATTTTGTTTGAATGAAAACGAATTAATTATCCTACATATAAACAAAAATTAATAAATCTAATATTAAACCTTTAAATTAAATTATTATATACACATTTTTACATTTAAATGTAAAAATCGTAACTACATAATTTTAATAAATCACAAAAACAATATTATTTGCTACATTGGCTACATTGATTTCATTTAATATATTTTGTTAATTTTTTTAAGTAATTAAGAAATCACAAGAAGTTTCGATTTATTGAAATTATACAATTTTGTATCTTTTGGAACGTAAAAGTTTGGGGCGAGAAGAAACAAATTAATTAATTTACATAATTAATACATTTACATATTTTAAAATAATATTAATCTAAATTTTACTCTTGAAATAAACTTTAAATTTGAAATATGCTACAACAGCTCATTCGTTAAAATACGTCTGAAATATATAGAAAAAATATACAGAATATTCGGTATGTGTAACTTTATTAAATGTTAAACATTCCAAAATAATATCGGTTAATAATTCGGCACTCGATGTGTACACTTGTTTTTAAAAGTAATTATTTTTCTTATTAATTAATGCGGCAGAGTTGCTGTTACTAAAAGGTCTATCATTCGTATAATGACACTCGACTGAATAGATAGCAGTGAATTACTCCGTAGCTTGTATTACCTCTCGAAATGCCACAAGATAACGAATGCAAGCATATTTTCTATGATTATTTAACAATTACAAGCGGGCCCTTTAACAATTACAAGTCTGAGTGAATGAGGCCTTGGGAACGGGTAAGTCGGGGTGCATCGAAAGCACGAATTTGAAGTTAATTTATACTGTAATTTAATTTCAATGTCAGTAACATAAATCTTTCGAGGACAGGGGCCCTGGGTCTGAGGCCCGCGCGACGTGCTTGCTTCGGGGAGAAAAAAAAGTCGGCGAGATAAAACAAGGCAAGGATCGATAAATCTACTTTTTTATTATCAAAGTTTTAAAAGAGGAAAAGATTGATCGAAATCGCTATTTTATAATGAAGTTTTTCTCTCACACCGAGCTTCTATCGATTTTCTGGACTTTTAAATTGCTGTAATTAAGATTATTGCACAATATATGCTATAAGCTCATATCTACTTTCTTGTTTTATAATTAATTATGATTAATTATGACATGAGATTGTTTTATCTGTGTAAAAGAGAAAATATGAACTCATTAAAATTTCATATCCTGCACTTTAAAGGAAAGAAAAGACTCATGCATAATACGGCCAACTCCATCGTAATTTATTGAAAAAGTTTTTGTATATACGATAAGAATTTATGTATTATTATTACAAGGGAGAAGATGAAATATAATATAAATCGCATATAAACGATCTGAAAAAAGGTATGATATTGATATTTCGCATAATTGCTTTCTCATTTTTTAAATGAAAATCCATTATTTGAGTCTTACATTATATAAATTGTTGCTTAATAATTACGAGCGAACCTAAGCCTGGGTGAACGAGGTCAAATAATTATTTAATTTTCATATTCTCTATCGCTATAAACTACATATATTCATGTTAAGCTTCTCTACAAGCAGCTGTAATACCTGTATACTCTACCTCTAATAACCCTACTTAAACTAATATGTACGGAACATCCCAGGAGAGAGGAACAGTTAATAGTTCATGACCGAAACGATGACCGAGCCTTATCATTTCTCAAGACATCGACTGCTTTTCCGAGATCTCGTCTGTAATCTACTATGAAAAATGAAGTATTAAATGGTACCACGATGACTTGTTCAAGAATTCAGTAGCAAGCTTACGCGTGTCGCCAGTGAGTAATTGGTAAAATTAATCATAGAAGTAAGCGGTTTAGGATTTGTACGCGGAATTGTCGTGGATGTCTTCGTTTCTAAAGTAACGCCGAGGATTCGAGCAGATATAGCCTCCGCTCCGAGATTAATCGATGAAGCTTCGAAAGAGGGTGTTTCCTGTCAGACTGAAAAATTGCGTGATTAACGAGAAAAATGTTCCTGCAACAAAGTTCTTCGCCGAAAGGGACAGAAAACTGCAGCACCGGTATCTCGTCTTCTTTGTCATCGTCCCCTCTTTCAACCCTCGTGCATTAATATCTCTATGTTATCCTCGGACAAGTGGAGAGAGAGATGGGTGTATATAGTATAGTAGCGACTTTCAAAGTTGTAGAATATCGCTCATTCCGACTACTCTTTCTTGATTCCCGTCGGTTTTCTTGTCGAATCCAAAATAAATCTCATGGAAATAAAAAAAAATTTTACATTCTCCATTATTTATTTTTATATACACATGTAATACATATCTCGAGGAGAATTAAGCAAATCGGTCGTTGACTTTCTCCTGACTTTTGCGCATTATGGTTGTCCATCAACGTGTTAAATCTTTGCAACGCGTATCGTTCCCATCGGAAATGACGTCTCATGACATCCGACTGAAAGTGCCGGCGAAACAAAGTTGCAGTAAAATTGTACGGCAAAGAAAGAGAGAAGGAACGGGAGAAGGGAGATGGAAGAAAAGTCCATGGAGGACAGGACCGCTATCTCGTTTCTCTCCTGCTTTACCTCCTTCCCCTCCTTCTCTTCCTTCTCTTGCAATCTCTCACGGGCTTTTTCCGACGAAGTCACGCCTTGGGATCTGGTTCCCTTGCGCAAAAGCCCGCCATTATGGCGAATCGCCGCGAAGAGCGCGAATTAAGGACTCTTTCGAGGTCATCGAGCAATGCTACTTCTTACCCTCTTCATGTTTTTCAATTTCATATTTCACTCAAAATTCTCTGAGACTCTGAATTTAGATGATTAATAAACGAGCTTAATCCATTCTATTCTCGACTTCGCACAAAGTAATGTGTACAACTGGAGACGCTTTCTTCGTATTAGCAAACAGTATAAAGATAAATTTAAAATTTGAAAATTTCACTTTATCTTACTAAAGCTAACTTAACCTTTAATCTTTAAGTCAACTATACGTATATATAATATGCAATACAAACTTGAGAAACTGCGCATTCCAATCTCTGTGTTAATTTATATATCTATATAAATTACATCGAGAATTTTTATAGAGACGTGAAAGTGAGTGAATCACTCGTAGAAATAATAATTGGCAAGAAAAGTGTATTCTGTGACACGATTATATATATATATA